>JAYMTJ010000204.1:0-13792 GCA_036897525.1 Pelargonium x hortorum | reverse complement strand
TGGGGGGAGAAAAAACCAAAGCCCGTTCGCGGTGGGGGAGCCTGTATTAATCAACCATGCCACCCTACGAGGCTACGAGTCACTCTTTTTTATTTATTTATTTTTTTTCAAACCATGCCTAACCCTACTAAACTTCATTTAAAAGTCTAATTACCATTTTGCCATTCCCCTAAATTCACAAAATTGGAGATGGCGACAACAGTTGCAGTCACCGAGACTGCATTTGCATTCAGAAAACCAGAAATCAGGATAAACCAATTCTATTGACGACGACGAAGAACACTATGCTTATGCTTACCTTCAATTCTCATTCCCTATTTCTCAATCCACAAATCAATTTCCTCTCATAAATCAAAACCCTAACTTTTTCTTCATCCTCATCACCTTCAGCCATGGAAGTCTCGTCTCCTCCCAAATTCTCCTCTCTCTACGCTCCCCATCGTACTCTCCCTCTCTCGCTCGCTCGTTCTCTGTAATTGCAAAATTTCATGAATATATGTCTATTTTTTGCATTTTTTTTAGCAACGTTAATTTTGTTTGTTTTTGCTTCGATACTTAGGTTTCACGGGATCCAGATTGATTTCTCCATCCAAATTGCCTGTAAGTTTCGATCTGTCTGCTTGTAAATAGCTTTACGTCCTGTTTGGCTGATGAGAAAGCGGTGGGATAAATTTAAACTATATTTTTGTGGTGTTTTTAGATTATTGATTGGCCGATTTTTTTATCCTTTTCTAACAAAGGAAGGTGGGAAATTGGGAAAGTTAAGAAGGTGGTGTATTGAATTGAGTTATAACTGTTGCAAATTAGGAACTAGTTTTTAATCAAGCATGGTATAATTTGGCGTTCTTTTAAAAAAGTTTTGTTCTTCTTCTCAATTATTTCTCATTCCATTCGAAAGTGTTTGTAATTTTCTTTTGGTGCCTTTCTTCACGTGTTATCACATGACTTTGTTGTAACAAACTCAAGTTATTCTAACTTATCGTAGTAATATTATTGGTTATTAATGCATGGCTAAATTTACAAATAGGACAGTGTACACTCATTTTGGGTCAATGAGACGGAGGGAGTGATACTTTTTTTACTGTAACAAATGGGACCTAAATTTGTAATTGGTATTTTACAATACAGAGGAACATCACCTGCTTTACACGGTGTTATTGCAATTATCTGTGCTTAGGAGTTGTAACATTCTTATTTATGCAGCTGTGCACTTATAAGGGACAGCATGCTGGATGGTCGACGTATAAATGTTCAATCTCGAGAAACTATAGCAATTGTAAGCAAATGCATCTTGTAGCATAGAATCTTGTATTGAATTTTTTACCTGTCAATATTTGTAGTGTGCGTCAACTGTGTATAGATATACAATCATCGGAAACAAGGTTCTGCAGTTTTACCTTGTATGAATGTGCCTAGATTTTAAGTTTTAAATTTCTTTCTGCCTAATTCACAGCCGCGTAATGACACAGATCGAGGTGGCACCTACAAATTTACCTCTGGATAAGCGAAGTGCATTCCAATTTTGGTGCTGCTTTGTGACACTCACGTTGAGTTTTGATACACAAAGGACCTTTAAAGTTTTGGATTTCCCTTGAAATAGAATGGTTTTATCAGCTATCAGGTCACATTGATAATTACCATGTCCAACTTGGATATAGTTTATCCTCGTTTAGCTATTTAATTTTGCTGAATAGATTAGGTTGTTAGAAGTAGACAAGGCAGTCAAATTTACCAATTGTCCGACAGTGATGCTTGCTGTTATGAAACTGCAATTATGGCTTTTATTGTGGAAGTCTTCGATTCAACGACGATTGTGAGTCTGACTATCCTCTCTTGTGGAAAACTATGACTTTGATTAATTGTATTGCTATTGGTGATTTGTTGGATTTACAACTGTTTGTGTTTTATGATCATTAGGATTTTATGCTTCCTTTCTGCCTAGTCATAATTTATTGCAATTGTTGATTAATTTTTCTACATTAAACCAAAATTTAGTTTTTATCATAACCAGATTTGGTTGTGTGATTGTTTTAATACTCTTTAATTCAGTGGAGTGGAGCTTTTTCCAAATGTATATTGGTACTTGGTTGCAAGTATAAGGTTTCTAACTCAGTATGATTATATTGTTTCTTTCTAATCTGTCGCTTTGTTTATTCTCTTTTACAGTTGCTACAAACAGCATATCGTGCTTTCCAAGGAGGCACACCGGTGTCTCGAGGCTGGATTTCAATCCGAAAGTGGACTTTAACAGACGAGCTGACGAGTATAAATTGGATAGACATCATAAATTGTTTACATGCATAATTGCAAGATCTGATGTTGCTAGAAGTGGATCTCCTGATGGTTCCTATCAATTGTCAGGTTTCTATCAAAAGCCTTTCACATCCTTTTCTTCTTTGACTTTCAAACATGCAGTCTTATTCCTTTTGCCTGCCATTTTCTTAGGTACAGAAGTTCCAGCGAGCTCAAGAGTCAGAGGAGTATGTTTCTATGCTGTTGCTTCTATTGTTGCCATTGTTCTGATTGTGGTGATGTTGGAGATTCATCCTTTTGTGCTTTTGTTTGACCGACACCGAAGAAAAGCTCAACACTTCGTTGCAAAAGTTTGGGCCACATTGACTGTCACTCCATTCATCAATACCAAGTTTGAGGGGTTAGAGAATCTTCCCAGGCCAGATACACCTGCCGTATATGTTTCTAACCACCAGAGCTTCTTAGACATATTTACTCTTCTAACATTAGGAAGAAGCTACAAGTTCGTTAGCAAGACATCAATTTTCCTCATCCCTATCATCGGTTGGGCCATGTTTATGATGGGTGTGATTCCTCTGAAGCGCATGGACAGCAGAAGCCAGTTGGTATTGTCTTGCCTCCTTTGTGTTGTAGTTGATAAGTTAATCCATTTTTGCTATTTTAGATAGCTATACACCTAGACAAATACTATTCTTTCCCTCATGTTCTGGGTAACTGTATTAAGTGTTACTATAAAATCGTGAAGTTGATATTTTCTTGTCTTTATGCATATAGGATTGTTTCAAGCGTTGCATAGATCTCATTAAGAAGGGAGCATCTGTTTTCTTCTTCCCAGAGGGAACTCGAAGTAAAGATGGAAAATTAGGTACTTTCAAGGTGAGGCTACACCATCTCTTTTTCTATTCTTTTCCCACTCTTCATATCATCTTAGTGTGATCTGTTTTCTAGATGGACAGAGATTTGCTAAAGAATCCTAAAATCGGTACCAAAATGCTCCATCATTAAGTGCATGGAAGCAGAGAAAGAACCCTCTTTTTAAATAACTGATCAGAAAATGGGTTTGCATACACAATATTATAAATCTTGTATGTACTTTGAAGGCATCAGTTCTGATAGATGCCAGTTGCCGGACTATTATACTTTATATTGAGGTTTTAGTGGTTGTCTACTTTTCTTTCGTATATAACAATTCCTTTGAGTTGCGAGACCAGGTTTAAGTGAATATAATTTGTCTTATAAAATTAAGGTTGCCACTGTTGAAGCAGAATGCATTGGACCTCTATAAACTATTCATTACCAATTGTGTCGTCTTCTCCAATATCATTTTACTTTAAGGAGGAAAGGCGTTTAAGATCAAATATTGGAAAAATATATATATAACCTTTGCTTTCTGAATTTTCCTCTCTGAAACATACGAACTATATGTAGAAAGGTGCATTCAGCATTGCAGCAAAAGCCGGAGTGCCAGTGATACCAATTACCTTGATAGGAACTGGCAAAATCATGCCTTCAGGAATGGAGAGTATATTGAATTTGGGATCTGTAAGAGTTGTTATTCACAAGCCCATTGAAGGAAGTGATCCTGAAGTACTATGCAATGAAGCTAGAAACAGAATCGCCAATGCGCTCAATGGTCAAGGATGAAGACTTCGCTAGAACAGCATTTAATTGTTTTCTGAGGTTCAAAGCATTGTTTTTTTTGCTGTGAAATGAAGAATGAAAATCTAAAGGTATGAACTGTCTTGCTTCTGCTAACGCTAACTTGCTACTGCATCCATCATCCATGCAGTTAATATATAGTTACATTAAATGGCACGATTATTTGATTAAAATTCATAAGTTCAGTCTGTTATCACCCCTGGCATTTCTGTGTTGCAAAGCTCTATGAAGTTGATAAGTGTTCACCTTTATCAGAGTGAACAATTCGAGTAAATGATTATGATGCTATTAGAGTTGGCAGTTCGAGTTTTGGTTCAAAGGTCTAAACCGAACCCGACCCAGTGGGTGTGGGTTTTGAGTTTTAGAGAGGACTTGCCTGACCCAACCTGGAAATGACTGAGACTCATTTGAGTGACCCGAACCCACAAAAATGCTGGTTGAGCTTTGGGTCCAAATTGCCAAGTCTGAATGCTACGACTTCAAATGCAGTCCATAATTTGTATTTCTCCATTTTGCTATGGCATTGATGTAAAATTTTACTCACCTAAGGTTGTAGTATTAAAGATTGGTTGTTGCTCAAATTCTTCTCATTTAGATCGTAGTTTGACCCGGCCTGTGGATGGGAAGGAAATGATAGCAGTTCCACTTCACCTCTGTGAGGATGTGTGGTTTTATGGTTTTTAATATGAAACATGATGGAACACACTCCTTAAATGGGTGGGAACTCACACCACTTGTAGTTTAAATAATGACCTCTTTCTACATTGGTTTCTAAATTGTACATGCTGATTGGTATTTGGATCTCAATATCCTGAGTAATTTTTTATATTGAGACGCTTTCCTCTGCATGTAGAAACCTTCTTTTTGTTTGCTTCTAATAAGATACACTTTCGGAATAGGGTTCAATAGCAATTTAAAGAAAAATACTTCTCTCATGAAACAAAATCCTCCTTATCAGTGTCTCACTACTAGTTGGACACTGGCGTTTCTGAGCACTGATTATTTATATATAATATTGAACATGTTTCCGTTGTGATTATATTTGTGAAGTCACATAATAGGGTAGCAACCAGCTTGGCTGATTGCTATATGTAGGTCATCATTTTCGGTTTTCCTTTAGTTGCGTCAACTCTAGTGTTGTTTTGTTTTCTTGGGTGTGCTTTAAATCTGCTTCCAATCTCGGGGAACAATAGGCATATCCATGATTGCATTTTAATTCTTAATGTGCATTTGCGAGCGTTGTGTTTTTTTTTCTTTCCCACAGTAACAAGGAACTTTGTTTCACTAAACACAAGCTATTGTTCTTTTACAGGTCTGACACACACGAAACCAACCGTGACAGTATATTTTGTTGAGACTTCTGCATAGAGGTTCCAAGTTCATTGCAGGGTAGTTTTCATCCCAATAAAATGTTGAGCTGCAATAAGGGCAGGCCAATTAACTCCCGTGTTAACTTTTGTGAGAATGAATACTTCCATGATATATACCGGAGAATGCTAACCTCCATTTATTTTCCTCTCTCTACTTCTTGATATGATACTACTCTTCGTTCACCTTTCGATTGCATTTAGATGGCATTTTTGGTTTTGGCTGAATAACTCGACACACACCATCACGAGCAACTTTGTTATTCCATAAACACGAAAACGATTGATGGAGTCTTGACGGTTTTGGCAAATGATGCAAGAAAATTCGATTGCTCTAAGAAATTTAGTTGGATTCTGTATTTGAAATGGTTGTTTACATGTGATCATGTCTTCGTAGTTTGTTGGAAAGTCAGCATCAACTTCCAGCTCCTATTGTTCATTGCTATTGAGAAAATCTAAACTTATGTTTGATAGTAACATCTTTAAGTTTTGTACTATGTCGCTTTACTGGTCTTCTATTCATGTGTAAAATTCGGATCTCGAATGTCTCTGTTGGGTTGGATCCTAAAGTCTGCGATAAAGATCATATCGGATGCGTGTTTGGTTATTGTCTCGGTTCGCTAAAAATTGTAATCTTCGTAAACAAAAAAATGTTGGACTCAATACCAAGTTGGTCTTTCAATTGTCAAATCCAACAAAATAATTTTACATTAATATGATCTCTTAAATAGTGACCAAAATGACGATTACTCAAAAGTTAAAGTTGTTGACTATTTCTGTCACATTTCAAATAATTGAGAGATCACATTGATATACTATTAATTTAGTGACTAATTGATCGGTTCAGATAATGAGGAACCAATTTGATAATAATTTTGAAAATAGTTTACTTTAACTTGTTGTGATGACCCCTTTTAATGAATTTAATATATAAGGTAAGCTGTTGGAACGTTATGGTAAAATGTTAGAGTTATTTAAAACTTTTTGGATTTTATTTTTAAAATAAAATACGCGGGACAACTCATATCAATAAAAGGAAAACGCTTCATTCACGTATTATTTTATGCATTTAAATTATATGAAACTAACGCATCTATAAAATATAAATATCTGCAATTCCACCGATAATATTTGTCGGTCGTTATAAATATGTCTTTTTATAGCGTCTCGATTGTCATTATTTAACGTAATATATTTGAATTCACAATCAGCATAGTATTAAGTGATCGCATTACGCTTTCACATTTTATTCAACAAAAGTGATTTATAAAAAATAGTTTATCCTATGTGACAATTTATCCACGTTCAAATTGTGATTGTGAAGCTTTGGCTAAACATAGCTAACCTACTTTTACTTAATTCATAACAACAATCTTAATAATAAGTTAACAAAACAAAATATTAAAATAATCTTAACAAGCCCTAACAAAAGCAAAAAAATTAAAAAATATTAACAAGTTAGTGGTAGGCTTGACTGGACCGGGTCAAACCGATAGGATCGAACCGGCTTTTGCAGTTTTGCATGTCGCGTTTTGACAGCTGCAGCACTAACATGAACAAAACAAGGGCTATTATAGTCATTTCGCACTATTTTATTTATTTATTTATGTTTTATTCTCACTAAATATTCATTGACCCCTAAATTTCTTTTTCTTTTCCTTTTCAATTATCCTATTTTTGGAAGAAAAAAAGATATTTCCTTTCTCTTTCCTTCTCATCTCTCTCTCTAACCCATCACTCTGCTCCAATTTCTCAGTCCAATCTCGAGCTCAATCTGCTGAATTTGAAGGATTTTTCCGTAAGCTGGTCTCTATTTGATCTCTCTGTTTTCATTTGTATCTTTAACAATTCGATGCGTATTTTTGTGGTATTTTTTTATTTTATTTCATTTTGATTGATACCCAGATAGGAATTTTTAGGTTTTGGAGATTATATGCTATTGTTATGTTTTGGGTTGCTGGAGTGGATCTCTGCCCCTGGGCCATACCTAATCTGTGGAACAAATTTGATTCTGAGTTGGCTTTTGTCACTTGCAAGTTGGGATTCAATCAATATAGAGTGAAGTTGATTGTGGAAGAACATATATTCTTAGGTTTTGAGTTTTAGGTATAGGGCTGTGGATTGGGTTTTTGTTTGGGATTATTTGGAGATCCAGTAAATCAGGGAGGTTATGGTTGGGATGCTTTGGTTATAAAGATGTAGAATTTTGAGGACCTTTGGTGACATAAGAGAAAACCCCATGTTGGAAGTGGTTTTGAAACGGTTCAGTTTGAAGGTGGAAGTAAATAGATGTCATTTTGGTGGAGAGTTGACCAGATATAGTTGGCAACTCAAATTCGTTTCGGGGTTGAAATTGCTGCTCGCTGAAATCTGTGCTCTCGAGTCTCGACTATAGAGGTTTTCTTAATATGTTTGAGGAGTTCGTTTTGAAGGACATTTTGAATTAGGTGTGAGTGAGTTTTACTTTCCATTGATGTTAAATTGGTGGCTATTGCAGTGTTTTGTGCACCCTGCTCGATTCACTATGTGCTCATTGTAAGCAGTGGACTTGTTAGTGAGCCACGAGCCAATAGTTTAGGTGGTCATCTAAAGTCAAATATCAGGTGCACGCTACTTGATTCACTATGTGCTCATTGTACTGTTATTGTTTACAAATTTAAGCAGTGGACATGTTAGTGAGCCAGGTTCCAATAGTTTAGATGGTCATCTAAAGTCAAATGTCAAATCGTAAATAATCTGCAAGGATCATTCATTTCCAGCGACCGATTATATTTTTTATTCCTTCATGGAGGATTTGGTGTAGAACAAAGTTTCACTCTTTATCCACCAATAGAGTGGTTGATCATTCTGCGGGGTGTATTACTGATTAGAGTAGGACTGTGATTCTGTTTCCCTATATGCTAAATTTAGTTTGTTTTTGGAAAATGTTTAGGACTTAATTTCAGTGGAAATTTCCATATTGTTTACACTGACCGGTCAATGAGCAGGGTATGTTAATGTATAATTTTGATAATTTAAGTTGTGTTGATGTGTGCCTCAACATATTTGCTTATAACCTTGCATACCTGGATAGATGGCCCAAATGCATTGATATGTATATTTGATCGTATTAATGCCAGTTGATTTACACTGCTTTGAATTCTTCTGTTGATCTGCAGGTGGCATATATGTTTTCAATTGAAAAACAATGTTCGACTGTGGTTATAAGTCACAATATGTTGGTGGCCAGCGAGAGAAGTTTGTGAGGTACTGGATATAGGTTTCTTCACTTTTATAAGGTTCCACATTCATGGACAAGAGCTTCAGTCTATACATTTCATTATTAATGAAATTTTCTTAATATACTTCAAATACATTGATCATAGGGAGTATATAACATTGCACCTAACTAGTATTTTGCTATTATATGTGGCCACAGGCCCATACACACTCAAGATTACTTGTGGTTTTTTTTGTTCCAATTGATTACACACATGCCCATACACACTCATAACATCTTTATGTCTGTAACTAGTGTGTGTGTGTCTCTGTGTAACATTATATTGATGATGGGACTATCCACTAATTCTACCTGTTCTTTATTCAATTGTGTGTGATGTTAATGGAAGGTTAAAGTTTCTAACAGTGCATGAGGCTATATCGGCTATATTTTGTCTTATTAGGCATGGGAAGTATCTAACTTTGTGCGTATGTTCACTATTTGCTCTTCTGTTTTCTAGGTTGGACGATTTGGACTCTAGACTTTCGTCACCTGATACAAGAGGGGCAACTTGTGGGTTCAACATAGAAGGGTTAGGTCGTGCCGGTCATGCCGGTCATGCAAACAATGCAACTTCTTTTAAAAAAGGAATGAGGAAGGGGTCTGAAGGACTGAAATCAATTGGTCGATCACTTAGATTTGGTGTTTCTCGAGCAGTGTTCCCAGAAGATCTTAAGGTCTCGGAGAAAAAGATATTTGATCCTCAAGATAAATTCCTCCTTTTGTGGAATAAACTTTCTGTTGTATCATGTATTTTGGCAGTATCTGTGGACCCTCTGTTTTTTTATCTTCCAGTTATAAATCCTTCAGAAAATTGTCTTGGAATAGATCGCAAATTAGCAATCACAGCAACAGTTCTACGGACATTTATCGATGCTTTTTATCTGATTCACATGGCTCTCCAATTCCGAACGGCTTATATTGCCCCATCATCACGAGTCTTTGGACGAGGTGAACTGGTCATAGACCCTGCACAAATAGCTAAAAGATACTTACGGCGGTACTTCATCGTTGATTTTCTTTCCGTGCTACCTTTACCACAGGTCTAGCTATCATCTTTCCTTTAATCTGTCTCTTAATTCGCTTCATTTTATGTGTGCATGCCCTTTATTGAAATAGTTTTACATCTCTGTCCTGCACAAATAGTCATTATTACATTTGAAAGAGATCAATCCCTGATTTTCATAATATTGAGGTTGTAAAGCTGAGTTCCTGTTTTCCGTCTACGAATTTTTTTCCCTCTTACTGAAAATGAAGTCTACTCCAAAGTTATTGTATCTCTCTTTTCCAGTGGCAGATGTGAATAATATTTGGTTTTTAATCTTACTTGTAACCCTTGCTAGTCATTTTCAAATGCCAAGATGTTACTGTTTAAGCCAATACCTGTTAGGTAATTGTCTTTTGAAGATGCTGGCAGATGTGAATGTTGATTTGATACCATGTTATTAGAATTGTCACTCTGAGAAGTCAGATTATAAAAATTGTATCAATTTACGTGAATGTTCTTGTTAGCACTGACTTATGGCTGCAAACTTGGTAGAAAGAATAAGACATTCATATTTTTTCTCCATTTTCATTTTCAGATTATGGTGTGGAGATTTCTTAAGAGGTCAAATGGTTCCGACGTACTGGCTACAAAACAGGCGTTGCTCTTCATTGTCTTGCTTCAATATATTCCTAGATTTTTTCGAATGTTTCCCTTAACTTCAGAACTAAAAAGGACAGCTGGTGTATTTGCTGAAACTGCTTGGGCAGGTGCTGCTTATTATTTGTTGTTATACATGCTCGCTAGTCATGTAAGTCCCTTTTTTCATTTGGTATATCTGTTTTCATGTCCTAATGTTTTGTTTCTTCTCAGCCAAAATCTCAATTATTGATTTAGCAAGTTAGCTTGTTGTATATGAGCTTTTCATGCGATTCCGTTTCAAACTCTCTTCATACAATAGTTTATTAAATGCGAGGGTGCTACATTGAACTTTTAATAAGTTCTCTTTTATGTAGAAGTGCAGTATCATGGAAATTTTATTTTATCTGCAACATTATCCTAAGTTCCGTAATTGTGGTGATGCTTGTAAGACTAAAAACAGTACTTTGCATCATATATGTTAAGAATTAGAAATCAGCTGCATGCTGTGAGTTTTTTATTTTATTATTTTTTGTGAATCTTTGGAACATAATTGTGGACCCAGATCATTATTTTAAGCAGGAAATGACGTGTTCTGTTGGGAACCTTTTCAGATAGTTGGGGCTTTCTGGTACTTGTTTGCTGTAGAACGGAGTGATACTTGCTGGCAGAAGGCTTGTAATAATATTACATTATGCAATACAAATTTCTTGTATTGCGGCAATGATTACATGCCAGGTTATGATGAGTGGAACAAAATTAGTGAATCTACTTTGAGTAGCAACTGTTCTGCAGATGATAACTCCCCATTTGATTTTGGAATATATAAACAAGCTTTGTCATCTGGCGTTGTGGCATCCAAGAAGTTCCTCTCTAAATATTGTTACTGTTTATGGTGGGGCCTACAGAATTTAAGGTAATCTCTTTTCTTTTTCCATTTAATTAATTCATACATTTTTGTTTGATTATCCGAGAAAATAAAAGGTTTTATAAAATAATCACTGGTATGCTTTGCTGACTAATTGACCATTACTATATCTGTTTGATGTGCTGTTTTTGAGAGACAGAGAGAGCATGTCCATTTGTGATCGACCGATATACTTGTTTGGGCATGCATGCACATTCATAATAATCATAGCCAGTAATTAAGCTTCAAATGATGATCTACATTGTTTTTGGTTTTCAAACTAGTCATAGATGGAGTCAGTTATAATGCTTGCAAGTGTCTCATGTACCATTTTATCAATGTAAAGAGTCGTAGAAAGTTCAATCGTTCCATATTTCTTTGGTCCCAGTGAGAATTGCGCCTTCACTTTCATCTTTTATTTGCTCAGTCACTTTTTTGGTTGTTATTCTATACCATTCCCCCCTTTAGTTTTTTTATTCACAGATCAACCATCTGTGATCTGTCTACTTTTGAGCAAAAAAAAGGAACTCTAGAATTATCATGAAACTCCTCAAATCCCTAAATTCACCTGTCAAATCCCCACTCTAATCCACGATCATCCTTCAACTTTATGCATGTTGACCACAAGGTTCATAATTTCAGGTGCTACCATGTGATAGATATGCTTTTTGAATTATCATGGCTACGCTTTGTTTGGTCACTGGATTGGCACTTTCCTTGTTTGTATGAACTTTCCTTATTGTAGAAAGTTAGCTGTGAACTGTAATGTGCAAAGGTTCCCAGCCTAAATGGCTACCAGATTTTAATTAAGTTTTTGCTCTCATCAACTTAATTATGTTTACTTTAATCTGCAGTACACTTGGCCAGGGGCTTCAAACCAGCACCTATCCTTTAGAGGTTATTTTTTCCATAGCACTAGCCATATTTGGGCTCATCCTCTTTGCGCTTCTTATTGGCAACATGCAGGTACTTGTAACTATACTGCTTTCATACTGTTAGGATGAATTAAAGTTTGGTTGAGCTTTGTTATGAGTTATTACTATTTTGGCTTTTGACTGCTTAAACCTATGCATTGCCAATGCGTAGAACATATCTTTACTGTACTCCGTGCAGGGGATCCCTGAAATTTGAATGCCTTTGACCACTTATGAATGAAATTGGAAAGATCCCTTCTTTCTATTATTCCTATGGTTATGAATTCGTAGATGCTTCCAAGTTATGGTTTGTATCTAGTACCATTTTCTGAGTCCATTTGAGAAGTGATGTCTAATTTTGTTTGTATCAAATAATAGAAAACTGAAGTGCGGAATAGAGGGGGGAAACTATGGCATATAAGTTGTGACATGTCATGTCCCTTATAATCTAGAAATCGATGTATCTTTCATGGCATCGGTCCTGTTCTCTTATTATCCTTATTTTCCCGATAATTTTTGTTTGATCTCAGAACAAAGTCAGGAACATGGAAATAAACAAACTCATGTTTTCCAGTTATAGCCTTCTATAAGGAAATTTGCTATAATTTTTTTTTGCTTTTGGGACAGACGTATCTTCAATCTCTAACTATAAGACTTGAAGAAATGAGAGTCAAAAGGCGGGACTCAGAACAGTGGATGCATCACCGCTTGCTCCCTCAAGAGCTCAGGGAACGTGTTAGACGCTATGATCAATACAAGTGGCTGGAAACACGTGGAGTTGATGAAGAGAGTTTGGTTCAGAATCTGCCAAAGGATCTCAGGAGAGATATCAAGCGGCACCTCTGTCTGGCTTTAGTGAGGAGGGTAAGTTCGTAAACACTCTTAACTTAGCAATTAACTAATTTACTTAAACTTTCTCTCGCAACTTTTTCAACATAAAAAAGTGGGATACAATACAGAATTTGAATCAATTGTATGGTTTGGATGGAGACTCCAACATATTAGCTATAGGAGTTTTTGGCTATTTATAAACTTTTG
Organism: Pelargonium x hortorum; assembly: GCA_036897525.1. NCBI lineage: Eukaryota > Viridiplantae > Streptophyta > Magnoliopsida > Geraniales > Geraniaceae > Pelargonium > Pelargonium x hortorum. The sequence goes on along the minus strand of JAYMTJ010000204.1, from coordinate 771 downwards.
GTAGCGTTTGCATTAGAATATTTGTGCAGGAATGGGAATGAGATTGAGCTGCATATTCCGGTTTTTATGGACCCGATCAAGTTTTGGGTTTGGGTTGGTCATGGGAAAATTGCAGATTTGGTTTGGAAAGCCCGCACATTTGCATGCGAAATCCTCAAACCCGCACCTATTGTGGCCGAAATCTGAATTGTCAGCTCTAGAATGATTCTTTATGGTTGGATTAGAACCTTCTGGTCATGAAACTGCGTTGGAATGAGAATCTCATTCCTGTTCCGATTTTTTTTTTCTCCCGAATGTCAATTATTGAATTGGTGACTGTAGGTTCCTCTGTTTGAGAGCATGGACGAGAGGTTGCTTGATGCCATTTGTGAGCGGCTGAAACCAAGTTTGTTCACAGAACGTACCTACATAGTACGGGAAGGTGACCCTGTCGACGAAATGCTTTTCATCATCCGCGGTCGCCTTGAAAGCGTAACCACAGATGGCGGGAGGAGCGGGTTTTTCAATCGCAGTTTGTTGAAAGAAGGGGATTTCTGTGGTGAAGAGCTTCTAACGTGGGCCCTAGATCCCAAATCCGGCGCCAACCTCCCATCCTCCACCCGAACAGTAAAGGCTTTAACAGAAGTTGAAGCATTCGCACTAGAAGCCGAAGAACTGAAATTCGTGGCCAGTCAGTTCCGGCGTCTTCACAGCAGACAGGTTCAACACACCTTCCGATTCTACTCGCAGCAATGGAGGACTTGGGCTGCTTGCTTCATCCAAGCAGCGTGG
>JAYMTJ010000203.1:0-13824 GCA_036897525.1 Pelargonium x hortorum | reverse complement strand
TATCATCTAGTTTAGGCATCTATAGCAATTTCAATTGATACCTGTTGCGTTTGACAGGAAATAGATCTTCGAATTGGCGCTTCTTTCACTAGGTTTCAGACCATGCTCCTGAAGGATGCCTTTGATATCGATTCTGCTACAGATGACAGGAATCTTATCTTAAGTTATGGTCCTTGTCAGGTATGGTGACGATTGACCACACTAAGGTGCATCATTTTTTTGTATTTCATATCAGTGTCTACAGTCTCAAGCTTTTCTGATACAGTTTCCAACACTCGGCTTTGTTGTGGAACGATACTGGGAAATACAAGCTCATGAGCGGGAAGAATTCTGGACAATCAACTGTTCTCATAGATCTGATGAAGGGCTGGCTACTTTTAATTGGATGTAAAAGATGAATCATTAGTTGTGCTGCATTTTTTGTTCTCCATTTTAGTGTGATCACATATAAAGTCCATGTTTTTTTCTTGGATTGCAGGCGTGGACATTTGTTTGACCACACTTGTGCAGCTATAATTTACGAGATGTGTGTTCAGGAATCAACTGCAACTGTGAGTTTTCCACTATCACCGTTTCACGAACTGACATAAAATTCTAATATTGAAGTGCAATTTTTTAGTTAATTATATACCTTTTACTTGGCTGTCATACAGGTCACAAAGGTTAGACAGCAGGAGAAGCTGAAGTATCCTCCTTTTCCTTTGAACACCATTGAGCTAGAAAAACGAGCTTCACGATACTTCCGAATGAGTTCTGAACACACTATGAAGGTCAGCAAGTCTCATGCTTCTTGCAGGGTTCTTTTACTATCTTTTATTTATTTTGAATTTCACACACAAAAACAAAAAAAAATATAGAAGAACCCAAGATTGAATACCATTCCACGCCTGCCACCCAAGCCCCTACAAGTGAAAAAAAAGAACAAAACATTTAGTTGAACTTCAGAAATGGTATTGATCTATGGAGATTTTTAATCATCATGAAAATATATCATTGAGGTTGTGTGTCATGTGTATGTTTGTGCTTGCACATAATGTTATATCTTAGATAACAATGCCATTCATTGTCCCTGTTGAAGCCTCATACCCACTGTTGCAGCGACACCCAGCACTCAGGGTTGATTTCATAAACTCATTTTCTCATTTTCTATGATTTTTTATTAACAAGAATATTTGTCCATTCTTTGCCCTCCTTTCTTTCACACCATCCAAATTTTGATTGTACCTATATGTGTGTGTGTGTGTGTGTGTGTAACATGAATCATTATGATTTTTACATGTTTATTATTTTGGTTACAGGTAGCAGAAGAACTTTACCAATCAGGTTTCATCAGTTATCCTCGTACAGAAACGGACTCCTTCTCCGAAAGGACTGATTTGCATGTTGGTAACTTTTTCCATTTTCACGAGCTTTGATATTTCTGGCCATGCCATCATTTTTTTTTTTGTTATTGTTATGCTTGTGTGCCGTTAATAAGGTTTCATGTTCTATTCAGTTGATAAATAAATAAATGATGGACATAGAGAATACTATAGTGATGAAAATATGTGAAGTGTGAAACAAAGAAGGAAAATACTGAAATACACCTTTTAGAACATTGGTGGATCTATGTAGTGTGAAGAGACTAAAGAGGGCATTTCTCTTACAAAAGGGATGGTTATTTATGTATGTATCGTCAACCTTGTTTTTACATTATTGTTAACCTAATTCACTTGGAAAAACTCATAATTTTCTCTTGTAAATATCTTATTTGTAAAATTGAGATTATGAAATTAATTAGAAACTAGCGTGGCAGTGGACGTAGGCAATTGTCGAATGAGCATAAATTCTTATAGGTAAAATTTTATTGAAAGATAGTCTTTAGAACACTAGATATTAGAAAGAATAGCAGAAGGAATTACGGATCTATGATGACTTAAAAAATAATTGGGAGATCAAATATGATATGCGTTCATGGTTAGAGGATCATTAGAAACATTAACCCTGAATATTTTATATGTTTACGTAAGTGCTATAACTAATGTTTCATTAAGGTAAACGTTAAAGTAATAAATTTAGGTTATATACAGCTGCCCTCAGTGGCTGAAGATCCTATCTTGCCCAAGCTAAAGCTAACAAGGGAAAAATAGCTTAATAGATTTACAGATATGATGACCATACGAATATATTAAAATTTAAGATGTTGGCAAATGCATATATGAAAGCCTATGTGCTTGTGCATTTATACTTTACCTTCAAATGTTGAACAATTGTAGAGTTCATCTCAGTACTAGGTATTAGAACCTTATAAAAGTAAAGGTAAAACATAGCTAATCACAGAGCCTACTAAAATGTTGTGCTGTAGTCATCTTTAGATATAATATTCTTGTAGTGAACTTTTGAGGTTTCCTCATTTGCTTATGTTCTAGAATATTACTAATTCCTCTAGTATATGAAGCCACATGCTTCAAATTTGCTGTATTAGTGGCTTTTAAACAGCAATCCAGACTTTATTTGACCACTATGGGTGCAATATCAATATAAGATTTTTAGTCTCTTCCTTTAAGTCGGGCTCACCCATGCCTTCTGGTTACATCTAGTCTCATTCTTCCTGTTCTCCTCATCTGCTTCAAAATAGAATTCCCAGATGTGAACCGCTAGAAGGTGCATTGATGAAATTCTGTCTTGTTGGACTAGAATTGTTGTATCAGTCTGTTGTTGGTAATTCAGAACTATGAAGTAGTTTTAAAAGTTGTTGGGGAAAGATTTTATTTGATAATTTGTCCCACAGTTATATTATGACATATACACTTTCACATTCTTTTCATTTCTTCTGTTCTTTCAGAAAATTGCATCCTATGTTTTTTTTTTTGGCTAGGGGATTCTATAACATATCAGAATATATATCTCTTGTACTTCTTTTTCTGTCAATATTCAGAGTAGCAAGTAGCAACAATTTAATTGAGTTGATTTCATTCCTTTGTTGGCCATTATTTGCATAAATTTTCTTTTGCTTTTGTTTGTCAAATTAAGAGGCAGTTGGTGCTTTAATTTGTGTAGTCAATTGTCCAAGAACAACAAGGGCATCCTGAATGGGGTTCATATGCTCAGCGATTGTTGGATCCTGGAGCAGGACTTTGGAGAAACCCTAGTAATGGTGGGCATGATGACAAGGCTCATCCACCTATTCATCCAACAAAGTTTTCTGCTGGAGAATCTGGATGGAGTAATGACCACCGTGTATGAACTACTATTGTCACCCCCCTTATTTTGCATTATGCAGATAACCGCATGTTCCCAATATCTATTTTCATTTGGTAATGCTCTTCACTTTCTTTTTGAGCTTCAAATACATTTTATTTGATGCAGAGATTGTATGAATTGGTAGTTCGGCATTTCCTGCCATGTGTCTCCCAGCCAGCCATAGGGGCAGAAACTACAGTTGAAATCGATATAGCTGGTGAATCATTTGCTGCATCAGGAAGAGTGATAATAGCTGTGAGATCTCTGCATCATCCAATCCTCTTAGCGATTTTATCTTAGTTCCCATAGAGATGTGAATGGTTAACTTGTTCTTATATTATTGGCTAGGTCCTGCAGAATAAAATAGGGGCCACCGATATTCTAGGGTTTTGAAGAAACAACATATGAACAAAATCAAATAAAAGATTACAGAAGATTGGATAGGAAAACACTAACAGAAAAATAATTTGAGAACACTCAGCGTACAGAGGACTAACTGGCAAAAAATTAATAAGTAAATATCCCTGAAATGTAGTGATATAAAAAATACCCTAAACATGCCATTTGAATTTAGATGGTAACAGGTCATCGAACGTTTTCAGGTTTTGCCTCAGTTAAATTGACAATTCCAGGGGACGAGTTGTATATACATGTCCTTCATCTTACTTGACATTTGACTTAGTTATCTCTGCCCTTGCCTGGTATTCTGACATATAGTTGTTAGTGTAAAATGTCGGAGAAGTGGAAAAAATCTTGTTGTATTGTTTCACTGAAATACAACAACTTTTTATACAATATTAACCTTCCCATATAAACAAATCAAATCAATCCCATAATTTACAACAATCTCTAATTTAAGGCTATGGACAAATGTCAACTTGCACATGTTAATCCATGTTCTTTCTAGCAGTTTGCGACCAATTTCTATGGTAATTTTAACAATACAAGGCATGCAGTACCTTGTAAAGCACTTGCAACATGGTTTCTAAACTATGATTAAATATGAATTGGTTGCTTCTTGTTTTACCAGAAAAATTATTTGGATATTTACCGTTTTGAATCGTGGGGAGGTTCAATGATCCCTACATATGCCGTTGGACAACAGGTATGCCGTTGATATCACCTTATACGTTTCATGTAGTTTTCTTTAAAAATGGTTAATACTCTTTTATATTTCCCCTGTATAAGAGATCTGTTTTTTCACTTCTCCTGTCAGCCATCTTTTTTAAAATTATATTATTTGATATTTACATTCTCAACTTTTTTTTTTTCTCAATCCACCCACCGAACACGTAGTGTAATTTTGATTTTCTTGATATTGCTACTAAAATACTTGCTTTCTTCAGTAGCTTGCATTACAGACAGATGAATAAATGATAATTATGTAGTTGTCTTTTTTACAGTTTATTCCGACAGCCTTGACTCTTGACTCTGGTGTCACTAAACCACCACCACTTCTGTGTGAAGCTGATTTACTGAGTTGCATGGACAAGGTGAGGAAGATAGATACCTCAATCTGACTTTACTATTTCTTTGTTGAAATATTTCACATTATAATTGTGGAGTTTAAGACTACTTGATATACTGTTTGGACTCTGCACTTATTAACTTAACCTTTTAGGTTGGAGTAAAGTTTAACATAGTAATTGAGTTGATTTTGGGCCAATGTGACCCATTTCAGTTGCATCCTCATTCAACTCTTGGTCTCTGCCAAGCTTGAGGGAAAATTAAAATATTCCACAGTTAAAAGTGTGTAGAGTTTATATAGACCAATTAGCTTACATATATTCTCATTTTATCTTGTTCATGTAAGGCGGGCATTGGCACAGATGCAACGATGCATGATCACATTAAAAAGCTGCTCGATCGGTTTTATGCAACCAAGGACGCAAATACTCGTTTCACACCAACTAAACTGGTAACTACTTTTTAGATGAGAAATCTTTTAAATTTAATTTGAGTTATATTTTCTCATGTTTAGCTTTATAGAACAGAGAATAAATTTTCATGTTTAAACTCATCAAACTAGCCTTTTATGTTGCTTTAACTCTATATAACTTCGCTGCGCGAAGAACTTGAGAATCGCTTTAATTGTTTTTCCTGTTTTTGCTTCACTGACTTCTGAGTGTTCTTGTTTATTTCCATCACAAGATGGACGTTACCGACAGTCATTTAGTTATGTGATAAGTGATTATGATAACTAATTTCGTTATGCATACGATTATGAGTATTGATTTTTTTGCGCTTTTGAAGATTTAAATTACTTCTATTATCAGTTTTTATTTTATTTTAAATTTCTTTGAGCATACTATTATGGGTATTTAATTTTGTGTTGCCAAAGACATAGATTACTTGCTTATGTTTTAAATAGAATGTTTTGACTTTATATATGCTCAAAAGTTATAAATTCAATATTGATTAGTAATTATCCTGCATATTTATTGTGTTAAAATTGTTTCTTAAATTATATTTTTAGTTATTTTGTGCCTCATCTTCCTCAGCTGAGTGCTTGCACCTATGCCCTAGGAAGCTAGGACCTCTTTGCGCATTGCACTTCTAAAACTATGGGTGCTCTCTACTTAGATTTTCCTTACCTTATTCACTTAAGTATATTAAGAACTATTCCTTTTGTTATTATCATGCAAGTGACTTATAGCATCAGTTATTACTTACTAAACACACATTGGATGCAATGAGACCATGTCTCATACTCTCATGTCCTTCCTTCTAAATCGTAGTTATAATTAATGAGTTTAATTTGATTTCAGGGCGAAGCACTTGTTATGGGATATGATGACATGGGGTAAATAATTCACCTTCTTCCTTTTTACTTTATTATTTATTTTAGAGATAATATCTCAAATCTTAGCCTGACCTAGGATTAAGAATGTAGAACCTCTAACTAATTGGTTAATACTCAATAGAGGGATCTATTATTGTTAGTGCTCCTTATAATGTTTACCTGCTTGCTGGCATCAATTGCATATTAGTCTTTCTTTAAAAACAACTTTTATTTGCATGAACTATAATCTAGATATGAACTTTGTAACCAGACCCAGCCAGCTATATGTATATTTATGTGTGTGTAATACACACACAGGATATATGTTCTGGTATAAATTATATATGGTTTAGGGTTGGGCGTTGTAGGTTCAAACTTCCAAAATGTTGTGTTGTGAACAAGATATTAATTGGACAAATATACATTGAGATTTGATGGAGAAATAACAGACATGAAATCCTAGTATGGTTGACTTTATTTCACAGTTCTTATTAGTTCAGTATTATACCTACTTTGTTTTCTTCTAAACTGATATGGTGAACTATTTCTGTCTCAGATATGAACTCTGGAAACCAAATCTCAGATCAATGATGGAGGCTGACATGAAAGCAGTTAGCCAAGGCACCAAGGGAAAAGCTGAAGTTCTTGCAACTTGCCTACAGCAGATGAAAGCTTGCTTCTTAGATGTAAGCTGGCTCACCCTTCTCTTTTTTTGGTGTGTATGTGTGTGTGTGTGTGTGTTTTGATTTATAACAAGTTGCTATCTAAACTCAACTAAGTTCATTTTTTCTCTTTCATTCCCCTGGGAGGTTATAGGTTCCTTAAATTTTTTGTATGCAATTGATTCTGCAATTACATAATGGAAAGACATGTCCCTGTATGCTTGAAACATACATTTAATTTTGAGAGACTGCATGATACAATTTATTAACAGTCCTCTGATCACATTTCCAACTATGTTTTTTCAAATTTCTTAATCCTTGATATTTACTTGACTGAATCTGAAATTTATGCAGGCTAGGTTGAAAAAAATAAAACTTTTTGAAGCCATGGCAGTTTTCTTTGAAAGGTAGTTCCTTCCTTCAATGTCATTGTTGTGATAGATACAATCTCATAATTTACGCGATTTCTTCCTTTGTCTTCCCTAATTGTCATGTAGCTGTCAGCTTTGCATAGCCTACATATAGACTATTGTACTGATTTTATTTACCCAAGAATACATGATCTTTTTTCACATTTCTACACTGTATTAGAGCCTCTTAATTCACAAATCTCTCTCTAATAAGTTTTTTGTTGCAGGCACTCCCATCTTAATGGAAGTAGTGCGCCATCTCTGAACTTCTAAACCTTTACCTTTGTTTTGATGTTTCCTTTCTATTCTTCCTATGAAGAATAACCTTAGACTAAGTCGTCTCTTGGGGGTATTCTAGTCGTAACCTTTGTTTGGGGTATGTTCATTGTCAGACCTTTGGTTTCCATGAGTCATCTTCAGGATCAGTCCTCACCAAAGTCTAAAGTCATCAGAGAGCTCCGACCAATCATCCCCTGCAACGGCATCACCAAACTCTGGCAAACAGCCTCCACATGATAACCATCGGATTTGCCTTAGCTATCATTCTGTCTTCTTTGATATGTTGTTGGATCTGCTTTGTTACGTGACTATGTTTGTGTTGTGAATATTAGAGTGTCATCATTTGTGGGGTTTCTTGTTTCTGAGATAAAGGCATAGTTTAGTTTTATTTCCTTTTTCATGCATTAGCCAACTTTGTATAGAGTATACATAGATTCTTGCACTGATTTTAGTCACTCAGGAATTCAATATCATCTCATATTTTCTACAAATATCTAAAGAGTTACATACTTACATTCATGACACATTTTCTATTTGAAAAACATATGTAGATCTAGTAGATATGGTGGAGATGAGCAGCATGGTGTTGGAGATGTTGTTAGGCGATGTATAGTTTGCAATGAATCAAACATGGTTCTTAGGCGAAGGCCGGTAATTGTTCCCACAAATTTTTCCTCACTTTAAATGATTAGTAAAATGTTGACTTTTGCATTGATAAATTAATTTATATTAGCAATAGTCTTGGATATTCATGTTCAAGCCATGTAAACATTGGAGTGCATGTCACAGTAGCTTTAGATTTGTATAATTGAACTAATAACTAAGCGTCGTATCTTTCATAACCTATCCTGTCTCAAACAGATTAAAATTTCATTATTTTTTTGTACTTTATGAATGGTTATCATAACATACCTGGTGCATACTGTTTGTTAATTTCTTGTAATTTGTTTAATTTTATATTCACACTCAGAAAATACTACGCTTATAGATCTAATACCTGGTTTAGAATGAGTTTATTTTATGTGCCCCTGAATGATGATGTTTGGAAGAATGATTGCCTGTGTATTTGTCTGCCATTGACACCTGTCAACCCAGGTCTTAGGCATCTGTCCTCTTTTATCTTCCACATGTTTATATCTTTTTGTCTTTGAATGTGTGACCCTAGAGGTCTTGATTCTTGCACTCTTTTTAACTTGTTTTTATCACACAAGACTGCCCTTTCTTGATGTTCCCCTCAAAAGTATTGTTTCATTAGAGATCCTTTTTGGGTTTTTATAGTTTCTTTATCTTTTAGACCGTCCAAAATATAGATAAACCATGGAGAATAAGGAAGCACAAGAAAGAAGCCTAATTATTTTGTGAAAGACCGACTATATAAAATTTAAACCCCAATAATTTGGATTTATGGTTTTATTTTGACAAATCCATATACACCTTTTGTTTACGCCTTTATGGTGGACTTTGTATGTGATTTTTAAATTTTTAGTATATTATATTATATCTACTGGAACAATTTCCTTAAACAAATTGGTTGAGCTTGTTCATAACAAGCTCGAGATTTATTTACCCAAGGGTTGTGGCTCAGCTATCAATGCAGGCTGAGTCTGTGGGAAGAGCTCTCAAGTACGATCTCCATTGAACATACCTGTGGGGAAGGGTGAGGAGCCTTAAATGTGACCGAGTCCCAAGCAGTAGTCTCATACTGTAAAACTGATGAGGATTACCTATGGTTTATACCTAAAACAGAAGCAAACAACAATACATTTATAAAAAAATAAAATAACAAAATAAAAAAAGCTCTGCATTTATTTTTACGGTTTTCTGTAATTTATTATAAGCATTTGTTAATTATTTTTTGACTACACTATTGGGTTTCATGCAACAGGATGGCTCTTTCATGGTTGGATGCGTGGGCTTTCCACAGGTTGGTTGATGGTAGTTCAAACATTTTGTAAATAATTTGTTGATGATTATTCTAATATATTTTGTGATTCATATTTTGAATTTTATATAATTTACAGTGTGAAAGGGTACCTCAGTATTGCAATTGATGATTTTGCCAGATTATAATGTTTGGATGACAACAAATTGTTTTTGATGTTGTCAACATGAGTTGTTTAACGTGTTTTTTATTTTGTATGCACAGTGCAATGTGCAAGGTGTCAAGCATAAATAAGAATGTTTTCCATCCAGTTCTTGAAATATTATGTACTTCCACCTCCAATAACTTGATGCATTCCTGTATGTAGTTGAAGCCTGTAGGCATCACACTAATGGTAAAGTTGATGATGTAAAAGGTTATTATCCTTAAGTCAGGGAATGAATGTAAGATTTTTAATGGGAATTAGGTTGTGCTTGTCTAGTGAACCCAAAATTTGACATGCTTCATAGCATTGTGTTTCACTTTTGTTTCTTCCCAAGTTCTCATTAGAAAAAACACCAATTTCATCCGTTACATTCTTTATTGCCCTCACATTTCTTGGAGTTTCCTTATCTGTTTCTCTTTCTGGTAAAATCGTCAGGTAGTATTGTTTAAGATGAAAATCTTAGGTATTGTAATTTTCTAATGATTTTAAATTGGACTACATATTAGGGCTCACACTTCCCATACTTAAAAGTCAATCTTGTGAGGAGGGTTTGGCTTGCACCTTATATGTAGTATTTTTTTCTTCAATCTAGGACTTTGTATGTTCATCACTCTCCCTCAGGTGCAAGCCTCACATCTCCTTTTATTGTTAGGTCGATACATGCACAATCGGGGGTCCTTTTTTTCAGCCTTCCCCCCTCACGTGTAGGCATTTTTGTTCTACACGTGGGCCACTGTAGGCACACACTTCTGAACAACTAATGTATACAAATTCACGCATCCTATTAGAACAAACAAGATCCCTGATTGATAGTCATTAGCATCCCTATTTTACAACAATTAGAGATAATTCTAACAGTTCTGATATTTACATCTATATCACTTTTTTGTTAGTTAGTTAGGTGGAATATTAAAGTTAAGCTTTATGAGTACACTCTTGTTTCTGCGTATGTTAGGCGGTTTCGATTACAATTTCCTAAAAAAAATGTAGTGTTAATTAAAATGATTAAAACTTGCAATTGCTGCTTTATTTCAGTGTAGGAATGCTGTCTGGCTTCCAGGGTCTGTAGCAGAAGCTGCTGTAACTCCTAATGTTTGCACTTCATGCGTGCCAGGTTGCCGATTTAGAACCTTTTATTTCTCATTAATGCATCACATGCCGGGGCTATCTTAAATGGGTATATAAATGCTGGACATTCATCTTTATAGCACATATATAACCTCCATAATTTTTTTTCATTTGTAGCATAGGGTGATATGGGGGTCTATGTAACATGGATTGACTATCATCAAAGTATTTGCTTCCTTTGTAATGCAAGAAACACTTGGATGTTACTCTCTGGTCTCAGTCTGTTTAAAATGATTCAAACTACACACATTGCCACTGTTTTTCCATGTTATGTTGTTTGACACATGTAGTTCATTTGATTTTAAGGATTCATGTGATATTGTTACATGCAAATTTACCTTTTTGCTTTGGTAACACATAGTTCAATTGCCAAGACGATTTTTTTACTGTATTTATCACATTTTGATATTTTGTGAACTGGAAATTTCTTGTAGGGCCTGTGTACATGATTCAATTTAAGTTCCGCAGGCTGGAAATACCACCAGACTACAATGTTAACCATTTAGGTAAGTGCAGTTCTCTACTGTAACATAGACTTCCTTTTCATTTATTCAAGCCAAACTCTGGTCTACTTTTATGCTTTAACATCATTCTGTACATAACGTTTATGTTTGACACTACTCTATTTTTTAAATTTTAAAGTTTATTTTTTAAAACTTAATTTGGTTAGCTTCAAAACATTTTTTTTCTTCATTTTGCGCACATAGCTTTATAGTCCCATTCTTATTTTTGGGGCTTCTCATCCTTGGTTGTGGTGCTCTTCCGGTTCCCGTAAGGGTGTATATTCCCTCTTATGAGTTGAAACCTAGTCCTTAATTTAGGTCAAGTAATCTATTATGCAGTGAATTTTTTTCTTTTAGATATACTGCGTATTTAATGTCTTTCTGAAGAGTTATAGTTTCTATTGAAATCACTTCAAGTTTCAATATAAATATTTTATATTGAGCCTCGTTAATATTTTCACCAATGAGAAAATATCTCAAATGTTATAATTTTATTAAAAAGTAAATGCTTCATTTTTTTTAGTACAATATTAATCATTCCTTCTTGGTTCCTCAAACATACAGTCGAATAATTTTTGAATATGGAGTATAGTATATCTTAAACTTTATACTACCTCCGTTTCAAATATGTGTCATTTTAGAGTCCAATTTTTGTTTCAAAACAAGTGTCGTTTTAGAGTTTCAAGAAACAAATACACATGAACTTCCCATAATATCCCATAATATCCTTTACTCGTGATTTTATTTTTTTGTCTCATATGGAATATGAAAAGTTTGAAGTGCAAGTGTGCTAGTAATGATGACTTTTATGTCTTTATACAAGGATAAGAAAGTCATTTACCACATTTCCTTAATATTGGTGAAAAACTCTAAAACGACGCTTATTTTGAAACGGAGGTAGTATGAGTTTATTGACCGTGAGTTTGATATATAAGAAATGATAGAAGCTAAGTGAGGTGCATGCTACATGCATATCTATTTATATTTTCAACTTCTTGCGATGCTGTTGTTTAGGGAAATAGGTGAAATTCTGAATCTAAACTTAATTGCGAAAAATCAGACTGAATCATTTGGTTTGGTCTAGGCGGGTTGGGTCCAAAAATTCGGTCTCTAGTCAGCCTCAAAGTCGTGCTTCTTTTGGGATCGAATTTGACGTTTGTTGTTAGTAACTCTTTGTTTGCTATCCAGGGAGAGAAGGGAGCTCAGTTTCTCATTGTGCCCGAATTAGTTGACTATGTTATATCATCACTGGATAAGGTAGTAATTACATGCTTTCGATGCAATACTATGTTAAAACTTATAACAACATGATAATGTCGAAACCAATTAATTTGTTTAGTAATGTACTCGCGTTTTGCAGGTTGGCAATGTTCCAGTGTCGTGTACACAAATTCCCTTGCTGGCTCTTGAATACGAACCACCAAGGTCACAAGTCATTAAACCCCGTCCTTTTCTCAGTTCTTCCATGAAAACTAGCGAAAAATCTAAATGAAAACTCGTAATTATGCGATGTACGTGCGTGCAGGACCAAGACCTTCAAAGCAATAGAAGCGTCGTTGAGAGTAGATGCTGTAGCCAGTGCAGGCTTTAAGATTTCTCGATCAAAATTAGTTGATTCTATCAGGTACATATAACTATCTATAATCTTTGGAAAAAAGTTGGTTTTAGTCCCTGTACTATCTGCATCGTTTGAGTTTAGTCCTTGAACTTTCAAACGTTTGAAATTAGTTTAAAGGTCGTGCAAGTGTTTGTGTCAAGGACATGCCGTCAAAATCACAGATGGAATTTGTAAAATTTAACTGATGCGTGTCCTAAAATTTGACGGATTATGTCCACAAATTTAACTTATTTCACACACTTTCGAGACTACTTTGGACTAAACTCATACACTTGCACGACCTTTGGACTAATTCCAAACGTTTGAAAGTTCAGGGACTAAACCCAAATGATGCGGATAGTACAAAGACTAATTCCAACCTTTTTCCATAATCGTTTTCCCTAGAAATTGCATAATATGTTCATTTCTTGAACCGTTTTCAGAATCCTTATACACGACGTTCATTTATTTTTTTAAAAAAATCCTAATTGCAGTAAAGGGGACGTGCGTGTTAATTGGAACGCTATATCCAAAAATGGAACTATCCTAAAGACCGGAGATGTAGTATCGGTTAGCGGAAGAGGAAGACTGAAGGTAACATAACAGTGTCTACTGTCTTCTCGAATTAGTAGTTTCTAACTTCGTATTATGTTTTATTTTTCTTCTTCAGATAGGAGAAATACAAAAGACTAGGAAAGGAAAATTTGCCGTAGAAATCATTCAGTACCTATAAGCTTCAAGAATTACGCGACACGTGAAGATGCTCACTAAAGGAATTCAAGGCAAAAGTTCGAGAAAAGGCTCTTTAAGCATCCACAATTCAATGAGGTATTGGATATATTGGAACTAATTTGCAGAATGTGGATCATCGTTAGTTTTCTTGTGTCATTTTCACTTACCTTTTGGTTGCTCAAGTGTGCTAAAAGTGTAAATTATAGATGCAATACAAATCTGCATAATTGTATATGGAAGAAGCAAAGCTACCGGGTATGGTAGAACAAATCTTCCACCATTTGCAACATAAAATATGTGTAGCTAATACTCCCTCAGTTCCAAAATAAGTATCTTGTTTCTTTTTCTTCTTCTTCAAACTCCTTTTTTTTTTTTCAATCCTCTTTCCAATACCCTCAAATCTAAAAACCCAAAATAAAAAT
>JAYMTJ010000202.1:0-13851 GCA_036897525.1 Pelargonium x hortorum | reverse complement strand
TCAAGAGAGTAGGTAAATAAGTGTTGTGTATATATGTTGTATCTTTCCTAATAAATCATCATCAGAAAATTATTCCAGCAACAATGTTTTCTCTCTTTCTTAACAGTTCCACTGTTAAAGATATAAAGGAGAATTCCTCTTATTTTATACTTTTAGCAGTATTATAAGGACCTCTTATATATACAACGAGTACTGCACCGATACCCTTTTTTTAAGAACTCCAGGCAGATTATCTCTTTATGATTCCGAGATCCAATATCTAACTAAGTCGCTAAGCTTAATAACCTCAGTAGCAGGATAAAGAGAAAACCCTTGTAATACATCCAGGTGGACTTAGAATAAAACCCGGGTTTCGTATCTCTTAGACTGCTTAAATACTATTTGCTATTTGGTATTAAACTTAAGTAACCCGTATTTCATACTTCTGTGCGGATATTCCAATTCCAGCTGGTGTATTCTTAGCTTGGGCTCCTATTGACAGGTTGATTCCTACAGGTACTGATAACTGAGACTGGGACTTACAAGCTACGTGGATTTCCTCAATTGACCGGGTTACTAACTAAGATAGTACATTCAATAGCCGAGGTCTTCTCTTAATGTTAGATTCTTTTCTTTTGTTAGAAAAGTGAGGATATAAGTTGGGTTTAGAGTGCTTAATAGACTGACTGTAAGTTAATATTATATCATCCTAAGAAAAGATAGAGTAGCCTTCCAGTCATTCATAGCCCAGGTTAGAGTGTGCCATCACCAACTAACAACCTAGTGGTTGCCTCCTTATCGGGGTACTTTATTCTTTTGAATAAAGGGAACGCATAAACAAAGTAGGTGTTGGGAAACAAAGAATATTCCTAAGTTTTAATTAGAAACCCTGTATATAGTGGGCTCACTAAATTTGAGGTACTAGATCCTAAACTAAAAAGGACCTCCTTCCTCCTATGTCAGGGGTAACATACCGGACTCTTTACTTAAAATGAAAGTTATGAGGGCTTTAATAGCAATACTGTTAATTTCATCTGCAGTACAATGTGTTTCCCCCACTCCTATAAAGCTCTAAAAGCCCTTAATTAATATAAAAAATAAAGTTTTGAATACCGGAGCTTTCTAGTCAATATATAAATAAAATAATGTATTAAATATAAGCCTAGCTCTAAATCCTGCGATCGTATCTCTTTTAAAAAGTTTCCTTTTTTTAACAAGGCTTTGAATCCTCCCTAGGGAGACCCTTGTAGCAGCTGCTTTTCTCTACCAAAATTGCGAATGTTCTGGAATATTAATAGCTTACTATTTCTGCAGTACCAACAAACAGAGGTAAACGTTATTTAGTAATATTTTAGGTAATTTA
The DNA here is from genome assembly GCA_036897525.1 of Pelargonium x hortorum. Classification (NCBI taxonomy): domain Eukaryota; kingdom Viridiplantae; phylum Streptophyta; class Magnoliopsida; order Geraniales; family Geraniaceae; genus Pelargonium; species Pelargonium x hortorum. Next base: position 12,509 of record JAYMTJ010000202.1, on the reverse strand, counting down.
TATCCTAATTGAGTATGCAGAAAATGAGGGTCACAAGCGAATAAGTACTTAAAATTGAGTTTCTTTCTTGGGCAGTATCCAAGCAAAACAAAATGCTGTCTGAGAAAAGCGCGAAAGGTATCTAGTAAAGAAACCTCTCGTTTATATGGATTCGATCCATTTTATAATAAATACAGAACTGCCTCGGTTTTACACTCAAGTTTTTTTAGCTTTTCTACCGAGTACTATCTAGTAGTATAGGTATTTCCTGTTTGTTATAGAGCCGGCCTCTCCATATGAGGAAGTTTTTTTTCTTATTATACTATACTCTACAAGGAAAATTTACTTGTTATTTATGTTAAAACATAGGCACCCACATTGATATTGATAACCTTTTCATATTATTCCGTCTTTGGCAAAGGGAAAACTCGTACATCTTAGGGTAGTGAAAAGGATAGATTTCTTGAATTAACTCTTAAAAATAGCCGGAATTACGAGTCTAGGATTCCCGCTTATTTATATTCCTTAACGAGAGTCCCTTTATTCATGCTTGATATAACCCATATCTTCTCTCTTTTTTTTTTACTTTTACCGGGCAAGGAGCATTCTTTTTTCCACTTCACTTATTGCTTGCGTGCTATTTAACTTTTATTGGGGAGGGCAAAAATGGGGCACTCTAGTTAGAAAACGGGTATTAATTCTTTGTAAGGGGGCGCAATATAACTACAACAAAAATAGAGATAAAGGGTTTAATGACCCATTCAGAATGAAGTACATGGACACCCCCCACACGACAGGTAACTCTTTTAATTAACAAAAAAGAAGTAACAAGGCAGTAAAAAAGGAAGAAATTTCTGTTTCAGAAAAGTAAAGTCTAAATATCAGGTATTAGGATAGCCATAAAGCTTGAGTATTGTCAGTTTTTTTCTAAAATGTAATGTAGAAAAAATGCTATCGGATAATAAGAAATTTTGCGGATTCAAGACAAGCCTTGTATCTTCCACAGTTTTCTACACGGGGCTTTCCTACTGGGTTTGGTTACTACAACTCCCCTTCCATTCCACGAGTCTTTTTTTGTGTAACTTCACTTTCTGCGATGTGCGTTGGGAATTTGTAAAAAATTTTACTACAGAATAGAAGCTTATTCATCATTAAAAGTAGAGTTTCCTTGTACAAGTAAAGTAATCTAGAAAAGAACTCTTAAAAGTATACAGGCTTAACTACAATTGTCAAATCAGGGTTTCTTTTATTTTATTTCAAGGGGCTTCTCATATGACATATGGATATGTAGGAAATATAGCAAAACAAAAGCTTGTTTTCCGCTTTGTTTTATATAAAGAATATTTTTAAAGTCGTAAATAGTGTTTTCGAGTATCCTCTCTTAATCGTATTTAGCTATGGGGACCTAATGTCAGTATAAGAGCTTGTGTGATATGTAAACAATAGTTTTCCCTTTCCCTGACTTATTCCTGAGACCCTCTTAATTGAATTGACAAATAAATCCTGGAGAACCTTACGCCATTCTCTGAAAACTGGTGTCATAACTATTAAACAAAAGGATCTAAGTTCCTCTGTTTCTACCTATAATTGTGAAACAACTTCTCCTGATATTGATCACGTATAACCTTTACAAGGCAATTTTCTACCCTACAAAAAATTCTTCTATGTTACACAGCACAAAAATCTAAGCGACTCGCCATATCAATATAATAAAATTATAGTTCGATACTTTACTTTATTTGACTGACAGGAAGCTAGACTACATATGATTGCTTAGCTTGGAAAAAATAGAAGAAAAAGCCTAATTCGAGTTCAACTTCCGGTGCGGGTATATTTTAAATAGAGAACTACTATCAAAAGCCTACTTTATTTAGATAAGCATGGGGTCCTGTCTTGTAGCTTTGAGAATCTTCCTTATTGAGTATCTGTATCTAAAAAAGGAATTCTTTGTTTTCTAAAAAGTTAGGGGTCGCTTATCTAGTCATTTTACAGGGTTAAGAGGGGGCCTTTAGAATTTATGGTAATTCCTTACAAAGAAAACTTCCGAGTAGCTAATGTACTTAGTAACCAAGTCAGCTCAATCAGAGTTTTGGAAATATGTGTACGAAGAACTTTACACTCGAGTTAATAGACTACACTACAATAAATAAAGATTGGAAAACATTATCTAAAGGATCCCCAAAAATTCAAATTGACTTTTACCTTTCTAATACCCTTTCTAACAGAATATAAAAACACCGAAATCCGTGGAGATGCTCTCAAATTTTATGGAGTTACTTCAATCGTTAGTTGATAGCTTTGAAAATGAAACCCTTCTGACTTGTATATAAAATACTCCAAAGGAAATTAAGATACTAAACCTGGAGGTTTCTACTTCTTGTACACAAAATGAAGGGGAATGGGGATCTACTGGCTTAATCTTGGTTAAACCTAAACGCTGGGTGATGTACAGTAATTTCGATAATAAAAGAGCCCTTGTAATCCTCCAACTGAAGCTCGTTTTTACTTCATTTTTTTCTATTTTATAATTAATTATAAATAAAATGAAACTAACTAAGAAACAAGACTATTTAATACTAAAAAGACTTTGTATCGGCAACTTAACAGAGTTCTTCTTTTTACTGCCCAAAACCGTGCCTGTCTATTACAAAAGTAGTTAAGCACTATAATAATATAGTACATGTTTCAAGAATATACGAGTCCCTGCTTTTTGTATGGATGAACCCCCCCTTTGCTAAGAGAGTATCCCAAACATGAAGAGGGTCTACAACGTCATGGTAAAGTAAATAAGTATATTACTCTCGGTGAAATCCAAAAGGGAACCCCTTCTTATCTTAAGTCTTAAGAAAAAAAAACCAAACCGATTTACAAAAAGTACTTTGTTACAATAACCAGAATTAGGATTCTGACACAGTTTTGAATAACACAGTATACATATTAAACTAAAATTGTCCAGGAAAGCTTTCCCACGTATAAAAATTGAAGTCGGTGTCCTAGAGCTATTGAGCAGTGTAAGATATTCAAGCATACTTATGACTTATATTCAATTAATTGCATTCTAAATGCTTTCATTGAGGAAAGGTTTTCTACTATATAACAGAAACTAAAGAATCGGAAACTTAATATTACCTTCAGAATACACTATAATACAATACTTGCTAGCTACACTGTCGACGGCCAAGCGGTTGCTCTATCTTAACTGGAATATATAATAATAAGTCACAAGACCCAGAAAAAATCTTGCCTAAAAGCTAAACCCTCGAAATCCACGGAAATTCTAAGGGATTCCTGTCTTTGCCAGACAAACTGGAATAGAAGATCCATTTGTTCTAAACTACTCCAATTACTGTTGTTCTAACTTCTGTAGCTGAAGGTCCAAAACTAAGAAGCAACTCTGAAAGTCCGAACACTTAAAATATCTCCCACTCTCAATCTCCACTTTATCCCTTAATTCTATAATATCCTCCTGCTTGGAAACCGGTCCTTTGTTTGCCAAAGAAAGCTGACCCTGTCTCAGGTTAAGGCCAATCAATCCAATGCCTGTTCTAAAGGTACTCTCTCAATGAAAGCCAAGTTCTTAATCAGTCAATCTCTAGCAAGCTCTAACAAACCGGGAATCTCCCTAACGGAACCTTCTTTGCAGGCTAAGGAAATAAAGACCCTAATTCCACTCTAGCTATTCTTTGTAAAGACACCTCAACTAAGGAATGATAACTAAAGGAAGACTCTAGCTAAGGAAAACCAGAAGATATTCTATCTCTTCTTCTTGTCAGCAGGTAACTCTTATTCTTTGAAAGCCTTACTCTCTTTAAAGGTAAAGGTATAACGGATTCTCTTCTTTGGATTTGTATTGCCTGCAAAGGTAGACTGAATACTGAAATAGATTCTCTTGCAAATACTACCTCTTAGGACCCAAGGAAGTAGGTCAAGTCGGTAGGCACTGTAGGAACTGGTATAGCAGGCTATTGAAGGACTTAGTGAGTTTATTTAAGGCTAGGGAGCCGGTGAAGTAGGTACTGTGTTGCTAGGAATGTGTTAATGTCTGCGGTACCAGCATAAGCTAAGCTGTGTGTTTGCCTTAGTAAAGGTTTTTCTGGTATAAGGAAATAATTAACTACAATACACTGTGTTAAGAATACTAAGTACTAAATATCTATCTAGAATTTCATTTAGGAGTAATACAAGACAGACTATAGCAACAATAGCTCCAGGTTACAGTTATCTGTTCTGCTCTCTTTTCTTTCCCCTCATCATTCCTCTATGAAATATAGCTCTCAAATCAAACATGGTCTTTATAGTTTCTAAAGATTCAAACTCTCAAGTCAAAGAAGTTCAGAATATGAAGTTGGTGGGTGTATAGTGTAGTGTATCCATGTACTATTATTAGACTTTATAGCCCTTACCTTCGTGTCAGTCGGTCTATAGTAATGATTTCCAATCACTCTAAGCAAGCTTACCCTCCCCGTGTCAATAACTGCGAGGGCGAGAGGCATTTTTCTTTAACTAAACCTTACCTTAAACAACTAATACAATAAGGTCCAGGCAACAAGAGTCTCTTTTCTAATAATAAGTAATAATAAGGACTGTGGTATAGCCGATAAGTGTAGCTGCTGGCATAGAGCTCCTACTTCTAAAGAAGGGTATTCTAGCTCCTAAACACCTAAAAAGCTGATTTGATATATAGAAAGTAAGCAGTTTTTGAGACTTTCTTAAAGGGGAATTGCATTCTTCCTCTTCAATTTTATAAGATCCCAAAGTACATATTTCATTTTACAAAGAATTCGAAATTAAGGGCTTAAAGTAAAGGTTGATAATTCAAAATATGGGAAGGGAAATCCCACATTTTCTTTCGTTTCTGGGTTAAATGTACAGCTTACATGGTATTCTGAACTGGCTAAGGAAGAATTCATATAAAGATTCGGATTAAGCCCTTTTTTATTTCATTTGTATTTAGTATTTCTTACTTATTCTGGTTCTGGCAATCCTATAAGTATAATGAATTTGTAAGTGGAATTATTTCGGTTCAGGATACTTAAGATTTTAGGGAAGAAATCCTATGTTTTAAAAGAATCCGTTTCAATTCCAGTAAGTTCATTAACCGGTAGAGCGTTTAAAAGTCTGTTTGGGGGTGTAAGATAAGATAAGATCCCGGTTATTCCTTAACTATAAGAACGAACATTTTGATTTTATCTTTAAGCAAGATCTTAGGTATTTACTCTCTCAAGAAACGAAGCCCTGAGTATTACCCTGTAAATAAATAAATAAATAAATATAGTCCTCTATATATTAACAAGTAAAGTAACCTTTAACTTATTACTATTCTTTATTTTCAAGGATTATATATAATTAATGAAAGAACTTTGCTTTGAGCTTTGATTGACTCTTAGGTCAGTTAGGTTCTGTATTCAGTGTTCCTCAAACCAAAGCCAAGCACAAGCAGTAGTTAACCTTCTTACACCGGATTTCAAGATTAGCTAGGGAATTCAGAGAAGATAGGATTTCTTGTATTACTTTATTTGCTTTACCCTAATTAAAAATAGAACTAATTTAGGGATAAACAACTACAAAAATCCCTTTTTAGTTTTAGAAACCTAAACAACGGACAATTACTTAGGAGCCTAGAATATGCTTTAGTAGAAGTATAAAAAAAGCATACTAACACTTTTATAACTAGCGAGTTACGGCTTTCCTTGGAGCTTTAGGAGCCCCCTTTTTGTGTTATCCGACAGCTGCTGCGAAGTATGTGACATTAATACGGGGACGTATTCATTAAATTAGGGGGCTACCCTTAGCCCTCTATACCATAACAAAGGTCCTTAACGGAATAAATAAATTTCTATTCAGCGTTGGAAAAAAAATTAGAGTTTTATTCTTCTTCCTAATCCAGTAGTTTAGGGGTCCTTTATTGTCATTATCGCAGCTATAATCCCTTAGTTAAGACTCAAATATTCTTAATTAAAAATGGAGGGTTGATAAGCAAGCAGGGTCCCTTAAGGTGTCCTTTAGTCCACGAAAATTCCGCTGGGTTTCTTTTTTATTAACCATACTTTTTTACAAGAAGGGTGTTCGTTTAGTTATTATTTATAATATAGTAATGTAATAAGGTAGGGATTCTATGTAGCGGTTTTTTTCTTTTGAGTCTTCAAACCTCCTTATAAACCCAACTAACTGACAGTAAAGGATAACAGAATAGTCTATCCTTATTTGGTTTGTAAAGGATCGATGAGTTAAAAAAAACAGTAACTACCGCAGGCAAAGGAAATAAAGGACTCATAGAATCTCTTGTAGCAAGAAATCCTAGATTGTAGGAAGAAGGACACTAAGCCAGCGCTTTTAAAGGAGTACTAGAATCTGTTCTTAGTTTTGAAGGAATTGTTTGGAATTAATGAATTGTTAAAGCAAGCCAAAGCCTGCGCTTCTAAAGGTGCACAGTTGAAAACTGTCTTTTTTTGAAACCCAGTGCTGCTAAATAAAGCAAGATAACAAGATAACATATGAAAAGAATGAACTTTTTTTAACACAGAACTTTAATAATAGGCCCTTGGATTAGCTCTTTTATACGACATTTTTTTGAATTGTTCCTTTCCTTAAAGTAGCTGGTATGTGTGTGTGTCTGCTTCATCTATCCAGGTATGTATTGCGAATTCCTAAGTGCAATTGAGACAAAAAATAGAGTATATATAATTACTATCTGTATAAATATCAAAAGAATCCTCTACTAACTATGAGTGTCCTCTATTGACATCGATAAAATAAATGTGTGATAGCGAGTTCGAATTTATAACCCTAGACAACAACCCTTTATCGAATAGATCCTGTTTCATTTAAGTCGATAAACAATAGGTGGGGTGCTTCGTGCCAATAAAGCCTTGTAAGAGAATTCTTTAGCATTAGAATAAGCTCCAGTGTTTTAAATCATGAAATTATAGAGAACAGCTGTATCCTTTATATATAATATATATTATACGAAAAGGGTTTATTTACTACTTGAAACCAAAAGAATGACTCCTTTACGGAAGCTAAATCTCCTCGTGGTATCCCCAGATCTCTTATTTCTGTATCCTAGGGAGTTTAGTGCAAGATCATAGGGGTTTCTTTAAAAAGAAGTAACAAAAAGTCTTTTCTTTTTTATTATTTCTATATTGATTTCTTATTATGAAACCCCCAATTTCTTTAAATTAAGGAGCCTTTCTTTTCTTCTTTCACGAAAGTGTTACAAGATGTGTTCTGTCATTAAATCAAAGAGATCTAAGTAGAGGTACTAAGAGACTGAACTACCTTTCGCTTCTGTTATATACATTTTGTTACTACACTAGACATGGACTTGACTTAGACTATTTGAAAGTCTCCCAATTCTTCTATTTGAGATATGACCCTCAAAGTCTGTGTTGCATTAGAGGAGAGCACAAATACCCATAGAAAGAAAGTCCTGAACGCAAAAATAGAGGCAAGCCTAAAATATTTCAAAAATTTCGTTAATTTGAAAAGGAGGCTCTTTGAACTATTAAGTGAGTTTCGAATTGGACTGCTTCATTTTAGGTACCCTTCGGTTTTAGTCTTTTTCTGTAATTTTCGATATGCTTTCTCTTTTCACGTAATAATGGACCACTCGAACTATAAAGAAGCGAAACAATTTTACCCGAGTACGAGTAAATGTTGAGAGCTTAAGACTCATAATTTTAGAATACTCCCCTTTTTTATTTCTATTTCAAAGTACATACTAAAAACTCGCAGTCTTACAGTAGTAATAAGGACCCTTAGCAAAGCCTGAAGGAGTCTCTTGGTGAGATTATCCAATATTTCTGACACTTTATTCGCGAGATTTTATAACTCTCAGCAGCCTGTTCTTCAATATTAAATTCTTGTGGTTAGGGCTACCTTACGAGTCTAAATCTTCCAGACATGTCTAAAGTAGGTGTAGAACCACCTCACCTGTTAAATCCGAGATTGAGGTATCTCAGTTTACTAGTCCAGTTTTTTTTTCATTTTAAGGAAGAGAGATCCTAGGGAGATTGAGCTTAATTGGAAGAGCATTGCTTTCAAGCTTCCTAATTAAAGTGGAAAGTCTAACTTCCATCTCCGGTACTGAAGACCTCACAGAGTGCGTGTAATGAGAAGCCCCTAAAGTGTACGCACCTAGACAAATTATTTGATAAAGACTAGATCATCCTGAGCAAGTTAAGGTAATCGAGACCGGTCTCATCATGATCCCTACCTATCAATTTCATTAATCAGGGGCTGTTTTATGAATGGAAGATTCGTCAAAGAAACCGGTATTCTTTTCTTTTCTATCTCAAGTTGTAGCTTAATTAAGTCTAATGTCTTTTCCGATTGGACTATTTCCAACAAGTGAAAGACAGATTGTTTACCTTTAGAGCTCGAAGGTGAAGATGCAGTAGTGAATTTAGAATCAGATGAAGATACCTTTTTTTTTTTCTAAAATCAATATGAAAACTTATTAAAACAGTAATGTAATCCTCTGTCTTTTGATCCGTTTAAATTAAAATTAAATCCACTAGCTAAGGCTAAGGGTATCTATCTTTCGATAAATTAATTTAGAAGATATCATAAGCTAATTCTAAGCGTAAGAGGGATTCCATTGAAAACCACACTTAACTTCGATTACCTGTTTGTTTATAGCCTCAGTTACAAACAACGAATCATATAGGTTTAACCAAAGAGAACTATGAGAAACAGGACTCGAACCTATGATTGTTTATAGATTTCCAATTGTTCTGTATTGACAACTAGAGATGAAAAGGAAAGGCTGTTTTATTCTCTTATTCCAGCTCCGGATTTCTCCTCACTTTCATAAAATAGGGAATTCACGCAAACGCAAATTTGTTGGCTAGAAATTTTTTTAAAAAGAGTCTAAGGTTAAACAACCTCAACTAATCTACAAAAAAAAATTCTAGGTTTCGTACAATACTAAAGTAATAGTTCGTTACGCGAGAAGAAGACTCCTTAAAATCTATAAAATTAATTTAGTATATGACACGTTGCCTTTTGAGATCTTTCGGATAACCAGGAATCAATTAGTATGCATGCATATCCAAATTGCCTAGGCTAGGCTTCGTACAATATCAATTTGTATAGAAAGGAAGATAAAAAAATACTTGTCCCGTTTAAAATTGTGCAAAACCTCTTCGAATATAGTTTAGTGAACCCGAGTTCATTTAGATTATATGATCCTCTTCGAAGGCAGTTGTTTTAACATGATATTTAAGCGGTATGGTAACATCAAGGGTAATAAAAAATATCTGTAAAAGCTTGTACTTAGTACTAATAGGGAGCTCAGAAATCAGTTTAGTAGTAAGCAATTTTGTGGTACAACAAGTTTTTGCATATTATAATTTTTAAAGGTATCCTACAGGGCCAACCGAAACAAGTACTCTTACTCCTGCTAAATAAGCTAAATAAAGAGGGGTTTCCTTCTAAAGTCTTTCTAATCTTAGGATACTTTACTAGATTTACTCCATTTTACCCAAGCTATAACTACCAGACTAACCCCCTTATTTACAGCACTTCCTACTCGTCCTTCCCATAGGGTATCCGTATTAGAGGCTTTTAGGAATTCAGAATTCTCTGAGTTGGTAAAATCGCATGTAATATAATATTTAGGCAATGAAACTTAACTATACCTCGGTATCCAGGGGTACCTTTCAAATGCAAATACATTTAAATCTTGGAGTTAGCTTTTTTTCCTGAAAAATACTAAAAAATAAACTTGACTAAAACACACTTCCTCCTGCCTGCTAGGGGGCTCGGTTACATAATCTAAAGTATTCTACCTACACTTGTTTAGCATTGTCTATAAATAAATCCTCCAAATCCTAGTTGCTGTATCTTTCGCAAAGGTTTTTACTGTAAGTAATTTATTGCGGGTTTTTACTAAGATAATTGTATTAGTTCTATTAAGCGCAATAACATAAAAAATGGATTTCCTAACTCGTCCACATCGGCTTTACCTCGTGTACTTTCTATTTATAATCCACTTCTAACCAATCGAATCTAAGTCTAAGTAAGGAACATACACACATGCTTACCTAACCAGGACATTTAGATACTTTTGCTTTGAACCTAACTAGAAATCCAAAACCTCTTGACTTGAATGAAATGAGTACCCGTTTTTTATGAGGGTTTCTATTTGGATCTTGCAAGGACTCTCTTAATCATGACAGATTAGTAGTACCTTTTCCTCAGTTGTTGAAACAGATTCTAAAGAAGATAGGGAAGTACCCTGTGTAAAAGACTCTCGACTAGACTAGAGATGACTCTTCCCGATATATCAGTAATGGGTAAGCTGACAGCAAGCAAAGGTGTTAAAGTTCTAAGAAGGAAGTCCAAAGTGTATTCTACGATTCCTGCTTACTCTCAGACAGAATGAATTAATTGTAGCTTTTGTTGGCTAGGAGATTCCTTACATTCATGTCTAGTTGATATAGCTAACCTGATTCCTTGTTGGGTAGGGATTTCTAATAGAAGTTCTAAACCAGGGTGACATTGAAAGGCAAGTTCCGAGCCTAAGGAAGCTGTGCAAGTCTTCTTGTTCTTGATAGCAAGGAGTTTTGTATTCTTTGGAGGCTATTTTGTTTTAGGTAAGTTCCAGTATTCTTAATTAGTACCAGGATAATAAACTATAGGAATTGTTGCATTCCAGTACTGAATTGAGTTAGGTATTTATTTTATCTTCCTATTCTACTTTATGAAATGAAGGTGTAAATTCCTTCTTAGTTTTAACTTAGTTTAAAGCGGGATACCTAAGAATTTGTATTATATTAGTATTCCGATCTCATCAAGGTGTTTAACCAGATTCTAATGAGATTGCAGGTGTAGCTATTTCTGAAAAAATAGTGTTTCAAGGTACGAAGTTCTTGGAGATGTTGATTCCGATTAATTAAGTGTATTCTAAAGCGAACTTGACAATTTGTATTAGTGTTCCTTGGAGTTTAGGAACTTCCTATCTCAATTGGAGCACTTTCTGAAGGCGGTGCTAACTGTTTAGGATAGATACATGAGTAATGCTAATGTTTAAGCCGACAAAACAAAGTCTATCCGATCTAAGTGTATTAAGGAGAAGCTTCAATTCTTTCCTTGTATCTTTATCTTAAGCTGTGTAAGCTGTAAAGGTGGGAGTCTTCCTTATTTGTTCTTGTTTAGAATACGAACATCAGCATAAAAGCAATCATAAGCGCAAATAAGTTTTGCTCCTTCTAACATAGTATATAGAAAAGAAAAAACTGGGTGGCGAAAGTATAGAACCGGGACTCCGAAAATGAGAGAGAAAGGAGGACTTGAACTTGCGGCCATAACCTCCTTTTTTTTGCTTGACCTAACTCTCACTTAATGTACTCTCTAAACCATCTAATAACCTAGAGAGATTGTATAGGAAATGAGGGTTAGATTTCAACTTTCTTCTATCTAAGCTATTCTTTTACCCTTTGTGCTCCCAATTTCAAGTTCCTATTGACTAGGACGACGGGACTTTAACAAAAAGAAATTCTATTTCAATTACAATCAAAAAAAGAGTATTACTCAAATAGGTATGATAATGACTCTATATAGTAGAAAAGCTTTCACAAAAAAAAGGAACTTAGAATATACATTAACTAGTTTTTTTTTCAAGGAGACTCAGGCGATACCGGCACCTTAGGAAGGAGGAATTCGAATAAGGAAAAAAAACAGGTCTTACTGGGCTGCTAAACTATAGATAAAAGAAAGACTAGATAATAACTTGATTCAGCTCCACTTCTACCATACAAGTTATCCCTAGCATTTTATGTATACTCTTTTATTCCCGAATTAACAAGGAAACAAATCTAAGGCTAAGGGATAATTTAGTAATTAAGCTAAGAGGGCCCAGTGAAGCGTATGTAGGATTAAAAAGAAAGTTCCAGTACGTAAGTAAGGTAAGGCACTGAATATAATATATGAATTAAGTATAGCTGCTAAGAAGGCTGTCTAACTATAATCCCTGTCAACTAGGAATCAACTAAGAAGTCCGACTAAGTGCACTCACCTCTCTTGAAAACACTTTCTAGCTAGTGACTCCTAACCCAAACTAATAAGCCTCAATTTCCCTCACCTTTGTTTGTTGAAAGTCCTTCTTTTCCTTATAACCAAGTCTAAGTCCTGCTACTCTTCTCAGTAACCCAAACTCTCTAATAAGAGTAAATCTAAAGAAAGCTACTCAAACAAGCTAAAGATAACGAATACTGCTTAAGTCGAAAGAGCTAAGTCTAACATAGAAAGGGACCTCTCTTACAGTCTCACCAAGTCTTTGTAGGAGTTGCCTAAAGTCCAAGGCCTAGGGGGCGGGCACAGTCGGTACTTGTAAGTCGGCTAAGAAAGTCACTTTTCATCCGAATCCATTATAGCCTACCAACTCTTTCTAAGATAAGTCAATCTCAATTCCCTTAACCAAGCAGTCCCATTAATTCTCCTGTTATTAGCGCTTAGAAAATACTTGACTGCAAAAGCATATAATGTCTAGCTTTTTTTCTAAGAGTTTACTTCATAGTTGTGAGAAT
>JAYMTJ010000201.1:0-13859 GCA_036897525.1 Pelargonium x hortorum | reverse complement strand
TTTTTGTGGTATGCCCGACTGTAACTCATTCATTCATTATGTGTTTGTTGATTCGATCGTCTATAATTGGTATCTGATTTAATTTGGTATTTCTTCCACCTCTTTCTTTGCATTTTAGGTCGGTTCAATGGCTCATGGGAAAATTGATAAGGAGTATACAGATGATTATATTTCAGGTAACTCTCTAAAATCAAGGCTTGCACATTTATCAGTATGCATAGTTGGTCTGTTGGTATCTCTCTCTCTCTCTAAAATCAAGGCATGCACATTTATCAGTATGCATAGTTGCTCAATTGGTATCTATTATCAGCATATGTTCTAGCGCTAATGTGGCTTCATTTGTTTAATTCATTATCATGGAAAGGTTACACAGCCTCTCGTTGATGCTAACCACAAAAAATCAGTCGATCAAAATTTCATTCTTTTGGATTTGGAATGCTTATGACACTAATTTATCCATCTTATCTACCTATATGCAGTTTAATTGAGTTAATTTAGATTTTACGCATAAAACTCTGCAATAATCTATGATGCTCAGACTTTCATATGGTGATGTTTAAAGAGAGAGATTAAAATAACAGTGTAATCATTAATCTGACAACTGTTTGGTTGTATAAAGTTCATTTTTGGGTGGAAAATTATATTTATGCTTTTAGTTTTTTCCTGTAAATATTTAATCTTATGTATGATTGTAGTCTAGCCTTATAATCGATTAATTATTAGCAGCTATGGACCATTTTTGACCTGTTTCCTGCAACTGATTCTTGCAGTCTCTGGCTATCCATTGAGTGCTGCGTGTTGCATCTTCAAGATCTGTGAGGCTTTGGCAGACAAATGGGATATACTGTAAACCAGCCACCCTCAATTATATTTTTTGTTAGTGTCCTGTATCGGTATTAAAGGGAAGTCCACATGTTTTGCATTTTCATGTCTTACATGTATATCAGGGGTTCCTTAATATTAGATGATGTTGCTTATTAAAAGAAACGTTTGTATGGATTGGGGCTATAATTTTGATCTATATTTAGCTGCTGAGAATGTAATACTATTCTTGAGTTACCATTCTGTGTTATAAAAATTGACACGCATGTTTGGAATCATAAGAGGTTGAATTTGAAGATAGTTCTGTCAACAGTGCTGAAGAATCTGAAGGCAAATCAAGACCAAATGGACTAAAGAAATTTTCATTCTCTCAAAAAATACAAATTTATATAATGGGTGTAAACTGAGAAGTAATAATAATTGTGCAGGTTCTCTAAATTACATACAACTATACATAGATCATTGTTCCTGTACAGCAACAGCAGTAGCAAGTTGTTTTTTCAGATTGAGGACCTGGAGACCGTAAGAAGCCAACTTGTCTTTCAACTTCTTTGAAGCCTCCTCGTATTTTCTGTTCATGAAATCCAACTCATCTGTTGCTTCCTCGTATCTACAACGGAACGCATCCAACTTTGCTTGTGTCCCCCTTAGCCTCATTCTAAGCTTTGCCATGTCCTTACTGTTGCTGACACCATCCTGTTCAAATTTACAGATCAAAAGTTGCACAAAGTTTAGACCACAATGCTCTATTCACATGTTTTAGTGCTAGTAAATCAAAGTATAAAACCACTTACAGTACGCATCTTGCTTTCTATTGTGAAATTTTGGCGCGTCACTTCCTCTACCTGAACCTTTGCAGCTGATAACTGGCAGTAAACACCACATAATAAGATCATTCAGACAAGTTAGGAGCTGAATTAGAATGCAATGACTTTTAAGGTTTACTAATTCCGTATTACATACTTGGCTCTCCTTCTCTTCAACCATATTCACCAGTTTATCCCTTTCCTTCGTCGTCATATGAAGTTCATTTTTAACATCCTATCAGATAAGAACGTGTTCTGAATCAAATGAACTTGCCACAAATTCTCCAAAACAGAGGCAAATCCTCAAACGCTACTAAAAAGTGCTATATTCAATAATACGAGTAATGGAATCGCTGATGAAAAAAAAAACGAGTAATGGAATCAAACCTGCAAGTCAGTTGACAATTTGGATCCTGTATCTGACTCTTTAATACGAATCAATAATTCTTCTCGTTCTTTATTGAGAAAAGTCAGCTCATTCTGAAGCATATCCAGGTTTGACTTCAATTCCTGAAGAGAAAGAGATGGATAATCATGTATACCAAAGATAGTTATGGTTATGTTATTTATCATAGTTTTGAACAAGGTCAAGCAGTAGAACTTACATCCTGAGATTGCTTACTCCCAAAATCAGCATCTCTTAAGCCATCCTTCAGCTGATCAATCTCCGTAGACTTCTCTCTACTGTAATAAAATATAAAATAATTAAATTAACACTTCCGCAGTATCTGGTTTATTGAGAGTTGCATATGCAATGTCAATAGAATTACTAGTGTTTGTTTAAGAAGAGTAATTGTCTACACAAGATATTCTTTGACATTTATTTCTAACAAAATTTCCCAGTTCTTAGGGACCCATAGGAAAGAACAACGATAGATAACCAACAGTCATGATATCAATATTTTCTTGAGAAATTCTTCAGCTTTCACCATGACACATCCAGCATGTTTGGGCTACAGATAAGAGTTCTCTTTTTGCATGCCACAAGAATACCCTTATTACCCTTAAAGAGAATCCACTTTCATACTTTTCAATCAAGGACACTATCATCAGCCCAAAGAAGCTTAAGTGAATTGTTTCAGGCAAGACAAGCACTAAGATCCCATTCTAATTTAGCATAAACTCTGAAAGAGTTAGAGATAAACCTGCTTTCCTTCTCCCTTTTTTCATTTTCCTCGGAGCATGCCAATCTTTCCTCAAGGACCTTGCATTCTTCCCTACAGGACTCCAGTTGACTCCTCACCTTGCATTTCAACACACACCAAATAAGATTTTCCATGTGAACAAAACAGCACCATATACTATGGAATTATGAAAATTCCACACTGTTGTAAGAACATTGATACTAAAAAAATAACAGCAGAAGAAATATGACCTTGTTTACACAATACACTAATACAGTAAAGTAACACGGGGCATGAAGAAAGCACAAGGGTGCATTAGATAACAAGCCATCTCAGATCGTGTAGGAAAAATAAAATATAATAGAATTCAAAAGATATGCATGCAAAAATTATAGGATTCAAAGAGCTGACAATTCAAATTTACCTCAGATATTACTTTTGATAAGGACATAATCTCCACTTTGTACAACTTATCTTTCTCTTCTATGGCTCCAATGGAAGCTTTCTCCTTAGCAGACCATATTGCCTTTTCCTCTTCCATTTCCAAAAGGGAATTACTTAGTTGCTGCATATACAAGAAAATCTAATCACCAATTGCCTGCCAGTTAAACATCAAAGACTTGAAAAAATCACAACTTATGCTACCATTGCCAATTCTTCCTTTTCTTCTAGCAACATCTTAATAGAGCTCTCAAGTTTATGCTGGCAGGAATTGGATTCTTCCAAACTTAGTCTCTGAAAGAAGAGACGAGATAAGATGCCTTAGAAGGATTACATCATGAAAGGGCAAAAAGTTTTTTCAGATTAGCAAAAGGGAACTTATGAAATTGGAGAGGCAAGGAGACAAAAGCAAAATAAGCTTACAAGGCCTGAAACCTCTTCCTGCAACCTGTTGAGTTCTAAGTTGGATATGCTCAATTGTTCAGATAGAGCTTCCATATCTGATTCCAGTCTCTCATTTGAAGATATAACATCTTCTTTTTCCCTGTATGCAGCTGCTAATTCCTCTTCCAAAGAAGCGATTGTTGTTTCCATTTCAAATGCAAGAACTTCCAGCTTTTTGTAATCTTCCTGTAAAATACAAAAAGGAAAATAGGAAAAAATACATTAAATAAAATCTACTAACTATTCAACCATCTGAACATAACCAAGGGCATTTATATATATGCAAAGACAATGTGTAGCGTGGCACAGCCAAAAAAAGTATTTAAAACTGAATAAATAAAACAAAAAAGTAACCACAGGCTAAACATTTTAGAGGTTTGCTACTGATGAAAACTATGTAGCATGCAAATCAGTTTTGTGCTTGAAAACTAATAAGTAAAACTAAATAAAGAACCTATCCAAACATATAGTCACCAACATTGTAGAGTGACCAGCCAGACTTCTTAATCCTTATAATCCATCATAATAAGATATACGAAATTAGTCTAGATCACATTCTTTCTTTTTCATCATTCTAACTGAAAGTGGTACTTAGCTCCTCTTGCTTATGCATCAACAAAAAAAAAAAAAAAAAACATTGTCATCCATAAAGAAAGTATAACTTCAA
This sequence comes from Pelargonium x hortorum, assembly GCA_036897525.1. Lineage (NCBI taxonomy): Eukaryota > Viridiplantae > Streptophyta > Magnoliopsida > Geraniales > Geraniaceae > Pelargonium > Pelargonium x hortorum. The sequence continues at coordinate 9,555 of JAYMTJ010000201.1, read as the reverse complement.
AAGCATCATAGAGCAGGTCAAAGATAAAATAAAAATAAACATGAAGTCATGCCCAGTTAGCAAACATTAAAACTTTATACACTTCGTTGTTCAGACAAGTACTAAGGAGAGAGAGAGAGAGAGAAGGGTACTGCTATCATATTCAACCATAAGATTTCCATCTACCTACAATTTAAATTCGATCATTTTTTATTAAGGCCGTACAAAAAGAGCAAGTAAAACCAGCAAAACAACTTACTCATTCTTTCAAGAACTTAAAAGACAGTTTTAAATACTACTTCTAGATCTTACGCAGTAATACTAGAGACAACTACCGCTTGCATTAAACATGTTGAGAATTTAAGAGTCCCATTATACCTGCATTGTCTGTTCAAAAGTAACAGCAAAACCCTTTGTCTTTTTTGGATCAAACCCCTTTGAACTCCGATCAATAACAGAATCGCGCCTTCTACCAGCAAGTGAATCGCGTTTGCTAATGTCACGCTCAAGAAGAGTCTTCTGTCCTTGCAGTCTTTTTATCTCACGTTCAGCAAAGGCTCTGTCACCCTATAATGTGTAAATATGTTAACTGCAGATAAAAAAAATAGTAAACTGAAAGTTACATTCACAAAAGGAAATCAAGGCATATAGTATGAACCTCAAGTTTAGTTTTCTCCTGGAGAGCATTCTTAAGCTTAGATTCTGTTTCTTTCAACTTAATTTTCACTTTCTCCACATCCTTTCTCAAAATTTCCTTTTCCCTAGCCAAGGAACAAGATGATAAACATGATAGTTCCTTTTGAAGAGTTAGAATCTGAGAAACCAGTTCATTTCTTTCCTGATCCTGTTCCTCCAAGACAGCCTGGACATTATTAAAAATGTTAAACACAAGCACACAAAAATAGATAATATGTGGAAAGAACAAATTTGTGGCAAAGGAGCATACAGTCCAGGACTTTTCAGAGCTTTGAGCCTTTAGTCTTAGCTCCTCTATCTCCTGCTGGAAATCAACAGATTGATTGTACAAAAGTAGCTGAACATAACAGTGCACAAAAAAGAGACTTCAGTGATGAATAGGATTACGGGTGGTCATACTCATAAAATTTCAGCTACAGAAGGATCATAATCTCCTATGTTAAATATGACCACACCTTCTCATTCTCAAGGTCGGAAATTTTCTGTCTCATGCAACACTGTAACTTTTCATGGTCACTGATAATCAATTTTTGTTGTACAGAACTTTCACAAACAATAGCCTTGAAGTCCTGAATCATCAAAAATTAAACGTTGAGAATGATCATAGATAAATGCGCACATCTAGTCCCAATTTAAGTTAAACTATTATCATACTGGTCACTATAGACAAGGGCCTAGTACACATCTGTAATAACTTTCCGATATATGAGACAGTTGAGTTTCCTAAACAGTTACCACAAATGTACTGCGTACTTACATGGAACACATGGAATAAGGATGAAAAACTTCGAAAAACCTCATCCACAAGGGAAGTGACGCTCTGAACAACTTTTTCTGAGTTCTCAACTTCAGATATTATTTCCTGGATTTCCACTGAAAGATTTTGCATAGAATCAAGATTTCCCTCCTAATGAAAAATCTCAAAATCAGTTTGTAGGCGAGGAAAAAACACCTAGCAGAATTATGGAATAAATATTTAAGCATAAGCACGAACTATAAGAGAAATTAGCACATGATTAGAAAAATACATACTTCAGTTCTTCTCATAGATTCACCAGAAGTAAGCTTTTCACAGGCAGCCCTGGTCTCCTCTTTTGCAATCAGAAGCTCTTTGTAAAGCTAAAAGGTGGTGAATTTAAACTAATTCAGCATCATGTATGTCATAGGATAGAGACAACAAACTCATAAAAAATAAATAAAAATGAAGCAAATCAGATTTTTGTGGACCCCAGGATTACCAGAGACAAATCTTATTTTATTTTAGCAACAGCCAAACAAATTCTGAAGAAACATAAATGTCAACATGTGTATATAGCATTTAGCATTTCCAAGTTATCACTATATTTCAAACATCTCAACGCATGATTTGTAAGTCAAAGAAGCTTACGTACTTCCAAAAATTACTCATTAATTTTATTATACATAAAAACAGAGATATTTACAGCTAAAGAATACTAAATTGAAGTATTAACCAGGAATGATAATCGTTAAACTTTACTTCAAGGAGTTCAACCTAATAGATTATCTTCTAAGTTGGAGCAAAGTTTAGTATATATCAAAGCTGGTTTGGTCTTAGGCATGTGTGGCCTGTTTCTGTTGTCTACCCGTGTAGCAGGCCTGCAGGAAGTACTCTATATTGATATGTTCTGTTTGAGACTGATTGATATACGTTTGGTCCTCTACTTAACAGCTTTTAGGTTGGATTAAAGTTTACCATTAATATACCAACTGGGATATACACCGCAGCATATTCATGCACAACTGACTTAAAACTATTATCACCTCTTCAAACTTCACCCTGGCACAAATGTTCTGCTCCATCGCTACTTCAGCAATTGTATCCAGATTTTGCTGGCTTGAAGACTTCTCCAATTCTAACTTCTTAATCTGCAAGGTAATGAATAAACTATACATGAAAATGTATTACAACAACATTCATTCAATAATAACATTAACTAGAAAATTGTTACGAAGTTTCATTGTGTTATGATTTAGAAAAGGAAATAAGAAATAAACCTGTTCCTGAAGTTGCCTAATTACAACAATAGCCTGACTCCCTCAAGCCTACATCTTTGTCCCCAATAATGTTACTACTATCGGCAGACACCTCAGCCAATTTTCTATATAAGCAATCAATTTGTATATCACTTAATGTTTTCTGCGCACACACACAGAGTGATAAGGATACAGTAATGAAGTCATTCAAAACCAGAGACAAATTATAATAAGACAATAATCTTGACCTGAATTTCACTCTTCATAAATAAGTCCTCGTACTCTGCTTGTATGTCTAAAGGTTCCTTGTCTTCCTGCCAGATTAGCCAACATTAGGGTGCCAAAACTTCTATGGTGAGAGATCTAAAGAAAAAGTCATATAACAAACCATGGGTAAGCTTTTCTTCCTGACTGGTACTTTTCTTCTGCTTGTTACATGCAATAGTGCACCTGGATCAGGGAGAGAACAACTCTCTAATGAATGAATTTTATGATCTTCATCTCGCTCAGGGTATTCATCCACAACAGCTTCAACTTCATTCTCCAACTCATCAAAAGGAAGAAGTGGCCCCATGTCACGCTTTGGTCTCATTGGTTTTAGAGCAGATGCCGGTGACTGGATGTTGTAATGCACATGTGAAAGAATATTAGATTACACATTGAATTAAGGTATTAGTGTGAATCTAAGTTTTTACAGAATAAATGTGGAAAAGATAATATTTCGGGAGCGGTAGTTCATTTGTAGCCAGAACTTGGCAGGATAACGAGTCTAAAATGTAATTGACAAATAAGAGTAATATGATGTGAGATTGCTCACAATAGTTTAGAAACAGAAAGTGAGAATTTATAGTGATTTGGATTTAGGATATTTTAAGTAGGTTTTTAATACTCGACACCTATAAATACTGTTTGGTTGTATTGTTTTGAATTAAACCATTAATCAGTTATATACACTCATCTCTCTATCTCTCAGGGAAAAAAATTGACTATTGCACCATATTCTGGTTCAATATCACAACAGTATCATCTTTTCTTTACTAGAAAAAGTTCAATAAATATCCCACTTAGACATTTCTTAACTTGTACAGGCTCAGTTCCGAAATCCTGACCCCAGCTGATATACTACAGCTGCACACATACTTTACACTCCACTCGGGACCAATCCCCTAGGCAACCACTTTGAAAGGACACATGGCTCTGCTAACCTGAGCTACCTCATATTTTGCACAAACTGGCACTGGCTACTTGGTAATACTTACCATTATCATGCTCAAAGCTATCAATATCATATGAACTATTATGAGATAATCTACCTTCTAACTACTACTGAGTATTTATAAACAATGGGCGTTCTATCACCATTCTGGTCTTCCTAGAAACTAGTCAAATTACTTTTAACTCCTCTATAGACAATTAAGAGTTGCTACCCCTCCAGAGGGCCTCTGCCCTGTTTATCTTCTTCATCCCATCTAAATTCTTCTTTGCAGTGTCCCCCTCAGTCAGACAGACTTGGACAACTTCATCATCATCATCCCAAAATACATAACCACCCGTATTAAAATACCAAGACAACTCCATTATTATAACAAAAATAAAAACACGAGTATGTTGTTCCTGCTTTATCACCTCAACTCAACTTAAGCCCCAACTATGGGACATCAGCCACATGAATCCTTTTGCCCATTCCCCTCAACTCAAGTTTCTTCTCGGTTCTCACTTAAAGTTTAATCCACTCTATCTGTGCAACTTCTATTCAACCTATTACTGATTGAAACACGCAACAGGGAAGAGAAACGGACAAAACCGGCGGTGAAATATACCCAGCCAAGACAATCACTGGAAATATTTTCTGTATTGCATTTCATAATTTACCAGAATTCTTTAATTAAATCTTTCTATGTTATGATTTTAATACAATGGAAAACATCCTTTGTTCAAAAGATGCATTCATATACACATACATGAATTCTAAAAATTACCTCCTGGAGAGTCCCCTCTGTAAGCTTTCCAGGGCACCAGGTAACCCGCCTCTTCTGCAAGAACAAACATCAAACCCTCATCAAGAACTAGAAGAGAAAAGGGAGATGGGAAAATAGTAAGATAATTAAGACATTAGTAATATCTGAAACGCAGTTAAGCATGCATTAACAACGATGTGCAAGGTTACTCAACTTCGATTATCAGTACGTAGAAAATATACCAAGGAAGAGAAAGAATGATTAAAAGAAAATTATGTCAAAACAGAAATTATGACTTAGATTTGACTATATAGTTTAGGAAAATTATGTGACAAGCTGAACATTAATTAAAAAGTAATTCGGAGTCAATTAAATCCAGTGGGGGCATTTTCATTTCCAAGGGTACACATGCTCATTAAAGTAGACAGCCATATAAAATTTAGAGAATATGCAATCTAAAAAAGGCTTTTGCAGAACATCTAATCTATTAGATAACCTAGCCAAGAGTGTCTATATGTGTGCTTATATACACAATGTATTACTCAACGAGGGTATCTAAAAGCAAGTCTCATGGGAATGAGATCACTTACAAATTTCAAAAGCATTAGTACACCTCTCTTCCGGACAAATGTTTGTGTGATATAACATTCTTTATAATGGTGTAATGCAAATTTTTAACTTCTGCTGCATAACTTCAGTTATATTCCTCATATCTAGATACTAACTGTTAAGGGATCCCATATTGAAGGAATGTGAAGTTTGTCGCCACTTAAACTTTTGAGTTGAGTTAAACATGATATCAAAACTGGTTATGTTTGGACCTTACTGACCCGTCCGCCTTAACTCCCTTCTTGGTCCACGTGCAGGGTCCGTTGCATGTGAGGGACAGTGTTAAGAAACCACAAATTGAACAAATGTAATGTTTGTCGTCACTTGATACACTAGTTGGGTCCTCCACCTATAAGTATAAGTTTTAGGGTTGAACTTAAATTTTGCTTCTCTTCAGGTTTCTTATTGTTTTGCAATAAAATAAACCCAAACTCATGCAGTCATTGAAAAAATATATAAAATAATTACATCTCTTTCATAGACTGAGAGAAAAGAATGGGATAGAACTTTGTAGAAGCCAATTTAAAATTTGAAAAACATAGAACTATAGATGTCAATGACATATGGGTACATACCAATTATAAAAGGATCAAAAGTACTGTAGATTTTATAACTTTGTATCCCACATTGAAAGTGTACGGAGTTTGAGACACTTTGATATATTAGTTGGGTCATCCATTTAATAGCTTAAACTTCTAAGTTTGAGTGAAGTTTACCATGGTAACAAAGTTGTTTTGATCTTGGGCAAGTGTAGCCTGTTTATTTGACTACTTGACTTTAACAATCTCTATTCGGCCTCTATCTATAAAAGTTCAAACCTAATTTTTTTAATATATAAATAAAATGTCAAACCTTTTTAGAAATATCTTGATTATCATCTCTGTTTGAATACAACACCATTGAGCTCAAGTTTTCAATTTTTTTTGCTTGCTCTTTCAACCTCTTCTCCCACTCAGCTTGGGCTTTCTTTTCCTCCTCCAATTCCAAAGCTATGCGCTCCCTCTCCAGTTCAGTCTGCCAGACAAGTAGTATAATCCCAGTAAATGATTAAACATTCATCTGTAATCTAGACATAATAAACTATAAAATTCAAATTATCAAACCTGTAATAATGTGTTCCGCAGATTGAGAATCTCGTCTCCCAGATGTTCAGAATGAGAACCCTGAAATAAACACAAGAATATAAGATGCCCTTTTAAAAGCATAATTTCAGTATAATTCCTTACCAACTATTATATTTACTCTATCATAACTACACAAACCTGCAACTTAGCTCGAAGCTCCTCAATTTCTTTCTTTTGACGTTTCAGCAAAGCAGCATCTGTTAATATCTGGCATCAATAAACAAGCTAAGTTAAAGTAACAAAGAATACTGCATTTGAAATATCAAGCTAAGGTGCCATTATAATTAAGAAGGTTATTCGAAGAGGGTGAGCAGAACCTCATTGACATGAGCACAGTTTGTGACACGTAATGCTCTACTCGCAAATTGAAGACTGCTTTTAGTCTCATCGGCATGAATCTGTCACAAATAAATGGTTCCAAAAGTAGTGAGGATTAGAAGTACAGGAAAACTACCAACTATCTCACCTGGAGAGAGGGAGAGAATATAAGCAAACAGTGTTTCAGAGTGCATATGTGCTGCAATAGCGGAAATAACTTGAGGACACAACATCATAAATAACATTTTGGTTTATGCTGAATTACTGCAACAAAAATTTGCAGAAAAACTGATATAAAATGGTTTGCACCAACCACCTTTTCAAATATATATGTTCTAGCTTGAGAGGGAGTGTTAGAATCTCTATAAATTAGATGATTAGCTTATATATGGGGATCTTGATTTATCATGATTCATTCTTCTGTATTTTAAATTGGTCATTGTCCTGTGTGAATATACACACATTTCTCAAATCTCACAATAACAACAAAGAATAGTTAGTGACTTTAAGACCATTTACCTGAGCAAGAGTGATATTGCATATAATAGCAGTATTTGCATTTCCACCAAGTGCAGGTTGTAAAATGCGCGTAAGTTTGCTATCACGGTATGGAACATGACCCCTGCGTTAAATACTAAATAATATCAATTATATGCAGAAAGAAACAATATTGTGCACTTGAACATTAGTATAACCTACCCTTGGCTCTCTGCTCCTTCACTCAATTTCTTAATTACTGTACCTAGAGTCATCAAACTTTTATTAATGTGGGAACCCTCCTTAAGGCGAACACCTTCTGCACCAGTTTTAGCAGCACGCTCTGAACCAGCAAGGTCCACCAAATTCTAAAAATAAGAATATGCAATCAAGGAAAAGTTACATGAGTTTGTATAGTGGCAATGAATATACCATATAACTGACAACCTTATAAACCATAATGAAGTCAGTTAGTGTCAGTGATACATACCAAAACTGACACACGGACAGCATCACAAGAATTGCTACCATCTTCATCTTCAGATTTATCCCGACTCTCAATTATCTATTCAGAAAAACAGTAAGGTGATGAACTAAATATAAGCTTGATAGTACGATGGAACTTGGAATAGGAATAATAATCTTACCATTCGAAAAATTGTGTGGGACCTGCTACTGTACACATTCATATTTGTCTCTCCAATATGCCGATGAGCTGACATAAGAGATAAACATTTACAATTAAAAATAATAGATGCTTTGAGATGCACCTTTTTTTTTCTTTTCTTTTTTTGGAGGGGTGGAGGTGGGTATTCTAAAGTCACTTGTTCAACTCAGAAGCAGAAAATAAGCAGCATTTGGAGGGAGATAGTGAATGTTGCTCTAAAACTATATATGTGGGAAGGAAAGAAAGAGTATGTTTGCAGTTCAACTGCACAAACAACTTACATTCTCCAAACTCCATTAGATCAAGTACTTGCTCCGGAGAAGCAACAATCTCTTCTCTTAGTCCAGCAACATAAATCCCACGCTGAAGATAAGAAGAAAAAATATATAAATGGTCAAAGAGCATTACAAGGATATCGTAAGCAGGCCAGACTAAATGAAACGTGAAATACCTCTAGGTTTTCATGTATTTGCAGTCTTCGGTGCTCAGGAGCCAATAAATCATTTATTTCTTCATTGTAGATCTCCATATACGACATTCGCAAGAGAAATTCTCGACCAAGATCCTACAAATAAAAGACAAATTTTCTAATGCATATACAGAGAACAATCCAGACAAACATCTTGAACAAAGAGTTTACATTGGTGATCAACAAGTCAACAGAGGAACAGACTTTTAATGTTTGTGCGTGTGTGCCTGTATATATAAATAAATAAACGGCATGACAACTAACTATATCTCAACATAACAACACTTTCATTTATGTAGTCCAATCAAGGAAGGCAGCTGGACACCAACTACCTACTGAGAGTCCAAACAAGGAGAAATAGCCTAATAATTTGTCATGGATGCCCCAATGACATAACAACAAGCGATAGGGTGACCTAAAACTTTATCACGTTTACTTGAGAGTTGGGAACTCTAGACAGTTAACTGGTAGTATGAGAATCTAAACTAAATGAACATTAAATACTTTACACAGATAACAAAAAAGGTTCAATACTGATGGAAGTCAGAAAATACAAGTTACCCACTTAACCTGATATGATAATCATTAAAATACAAAATTTGTTTGACACAAGGATAATTATCCTTTCTTGTCACAACAGCTGAATGCTAAACTATCTTTTTACCACATCTGGACAACTTCAATCAACAATTAAGTAAAAAGAGCCAGAATGAAAACAGTTAACTCTTGTATAATACTAAATAAATCACGCACAGCAAGAGGAATGACCCCAGGCTCAGAGTGTGAGCCCCGCATGGTATGTGTCTTCCCACTGTTCGTTTGGCCATAAGCAAAGACGGTACCTTGAAGATAAAATATACACATTCCAGAATGCGAGATCAGTTATAGCTCAAATTTGAATTTTACACACCAAGGAAACAAGAAACAAAAACAAAATGAATCATACCGTTGAATCCACGAACGGCAGCGGCAACAATATCCCTTGTATAAGAACGATAAACCTCCAAAGTCTTGCAATCATCGCCAAAAATCCGATCTGGTAATGGAGAAATACGAAGAGAAAATAGAATTATAAACCCTAGAAAGCTATAAATACAAAGATTTGCAGAGAGAGAAAAGGTACCAAATTCAAACTTGGAGGGGTAATTGAGCATGGAAATTGAGTTGCCGGAGAGTCGCCATGGGCTGGTCTTGGCGTCCTCCGGCGAGAGTGGCCTCGCCCGGACGCTGACGTGTATTCTCTCCATTTGTACTCACTCCACT
>JAYMTJ010000200.1:0-13881 GCA_036897525.1 Pelargonium x hortorum | reverse complement strand
CCCCAAAAATACCTTGCAATATCAAAACCAGCATAAAAGGGCACAAAAATGACTACATTCAACTTTCAATCAGTCATTTACCAAACATAAACGACTTAACGGAGCACCTACTTTTAGCTCCGTAAAGTTTTTCATCACTTACTAACCGATGACTTATCGAGACTTGCCGAAATTAAGTAGTGTTAACAAACAAGCACTTATTCGGAATATTCAGACCGGGATTAGACCACTCAAACACACCAGATCTTGCCTCCGCCCATTGACCATTGACTTCTTAATATGACGGTCCATATCGTGTCATGTCACGTGGCACACCATCTGCTATGTAGTAGCAACACACCTGATCTTCTTCCAACATTTGGTCCAAAGTGCGAACAGCCTACACTATCAATTGGGTCGTGATCGGATCGAGTCTGAACCTCTAGACCGTTAATTGAACTGCTTCTATTTAAACCAAACCTAATTAATTATCCTAAATTAACATTAACCTCCCAAAATTTCTATTTTATTCAAACAAGATCTTGCACCCATATATATATTTTACCACTAAGACTCCGTTTGGATTGTATGAGAATCGAATCATGCTTAATTGACTAAATGAATGAAATATTTTTAATCCAAACAAGAGGCTTCTCATTCTGATTGTTGATTTTCATTCATATGCAATTCAAACGGAGTCTAAATGTGACCCTATAAGCCTCCTGAAGGCAGTTTAACCTTTCAAACACCATGGTGACGTCTGTAACATCATCCCATATCCAATTTGACGAGGTTTATTGAATTTATTTGTACAATCAATATAGTCTTTTATCTCAAAGAGTCGTATGCAATAAATCTTGATTTTCTTCTTTTCAATTTTCGATAGCCACACGCATTTTTTCCCCCTCGTATTCTTGTTTTTAAACTTGAAGAGCTCTTGAATTTCTCATATTTTGTTTTAGGGTAGACACTCTCTTCATATTGCTCCTTTTTATTGTACGTGATTCTTGCAAATGATAAAGTTTCACCCATATTTCTGCTTGAATACTCATAGTGAACAAATCATTTTCAGAGCATTGTTTAAAAAGAAAACGAAAAAAAGAATAAGCAAATCATTGGTAAAGAGCACCACATAAACCTTCAAGGTAGCAGATGAACCTGACATTTAAGAAATTCCAACAATACTCGACATCTCCTCCTAGGCTCCTAGCTAGCTAACCATCATATTGTGATAGCATTACTATTTTCCAGTGAAACTCCAACAACACTCTGTCCTCCTATGTCCATATACAGTGTACTGTAAATTAGACAGTTCTTTAAGAACAATCTCAGCCTCAGTAACTTGGTGAGAATTGTAACAAGTACACATCAAAAATCTAAATGGCTCATCATCTTCCTGCACCAATTGGGATTTAACACTGCAAACATTTTGTCTTTCTTGCTGAGATACTTTTGTTTTGTGTCACCTTTTTCTAAACTACACAAACAGGAAGAGAAAACAGGTTCACTTCACATACACTCACTCATTGTCAGTGTGTTGTGTTGTGTTTCAGTTTCTAAAAAGACTACCTCGCATAAATTTGACTCTAGATTGCATATAATCCTGATGAAGCAAGAGAATAAGCAACTCAATTCAGCATTAGAACTAAAAAAATGAATGATATGTCAGAGTAAAAGAGCATCAGTTGAATGATATAACTTTATTCCAATTGGTACTCAAACTAGTCAATGAGATTATGAAGTCTCGTTAAATTTCACTTTTACTCATTCAAGTGAATAAGTGGAACCAGAACGATCCGTCCATATCCATGATTTTAAAATGATGTGTAATCTATTTATAAGTGCAACTGATATAAAATTATATATTAAGTTGTTAACTCCCGCTTGTGTGACTTTTTTTATGACGACATCAAATAATTAACAAAATGGATTTCAAGGGTAAATTTGTAATTATGCCTGTAAAATAATTATCATCTTCATTTATATTTGCTGAAATAAATTGTAACTCGACCAACAAAATGATGATCTTGTCATAACTCATAAATCCATAGTTTTGCCAAGAATATCATCCTAACCCTTCAAAATTCATGAATCTAACTATATTTAGTTTAGGAATGTTTTATATTGACGCTGAATTTTGGTTCGTTGTTATCTACCTAATTTTAGTTTCATTTTCTTCAATTTCACATTTTCAAAAAGATAATGAGATTACTATTTTAAGGACCTTACTACATACTTAGGCTCCGTTTGGATTAGAAAATTTGGTGGGAATGGAAATCATTCCCATTGCCATTCCATGCAATAGTGCTTAATTTAATTGACTAAATGAATAAAATAGTGTTAATCCATACAAGGGAATGAGAATCCCATTCTCATTCCGATTGTTGATTTTCATTCCCATGCGATCCAAACGGAGCCTAAATGTTATATACGCGAAAAATCATATTTTTCGTAATGAGTTGGACAAACAAATAATATAATTTCATTAAAGTAACTCAATAGCAACTGCCCTCAATGAAGGGATCCGAAACCCTCAACCCTATTCATCATAACCTGCATTAACTGCGTAGTGGCCAACATTTCTTCCCTGCACACACAATAAAATTCCACTGTTATATGTGCAAGTTGCATATTATATGCTACTGTATCACTTCACTCAAGCAAGACAGGCTATGGAAAATTAGCCCTACAAAACTAGCTATCATGTGTTACTTATAGATTGCATACACACAATCACTTCTCTTACATTGTTATGAGCCTAAACTCCTTCTACATCTATAAATTCTCCCTAGAACAAACTAATTAGGATACAATCAATAAAATAGAACACATGGGATGAAGAAAACTCCCTCACCTGAGATTGCATTCGCTGCTTGTTCAGAAATTGAGTCCTTGCCTTGTTCAGGAATGAGTTGGGAGATCTAAACATTCTCTGTTGACAAGCAATTAGGAAACAGAAGGAAAGGTTACAACTGAGGTTAGCATATTGACTTAATTCATTACTGTAATTTAAATAGCACTGTAGGTTTACCCAAGCTAGCTACATTGCCTGAGAATAACTCTATGCAGGGAAATAATCATCAACGAATCAAAAACAGAATTGACATTTCCATCCACTAAAGATTCCAAAGGGACCTATCTTTCCTAGTGGAAGAACACCAGCAAGAAAACATTAGTGCATGTGAATGAATATCTAATTTTGTGCAAGATGGCTTCATTTCCCTAGTGACTTGGGTAATTGGAATTGGAATAAATCTTGGTTAGATTAATTTGATTGTTTGATTTATTTATAGTTAGACTAGTAAAATTTAATTATCAAAATATTTGAAATAGACTTAAATATGTGATATTTATAAGTAGTTATTATGCTAAAATTAATAATGAGATTCATTTATATGTAGTAATTATGCTAACATTTATGATGAGATTTAGTTATACTCCCTTCGGCCGAAAATACAAGTGTCCTATTTAATGCATTTTTGTCCCAAAATGAGTGTGCTCTTTCTTTTTAAAAAAGTTAGTTAAGCATAAATTAAAGTTAGTTTATTAGTTTCCCTTGATTTGTAACACGTGTCTATGGGATACAAGAGGATATGTACAACTCTAACCCTTAATTATCTCACAAGGTATCAAGACACTCATTTTGGAACAATTCACTAATTAGATTGTTTCATTGAGTAATAATTTTTGTTATTAAATGTATTGAAATTTAAGTTAACTAGATGGAATTATTGTTCAAAGAGTACTAACATACTTAATTTGTTTTACAGATTTTAAAACATATGTCAAAGAATAGCTCAACACATACAAATACTTTTGGAATATGCATAAATAAGTTTCATTTTAAATATATGCTTGCAGCTTGCCATAATAGTTTTATGTTGTGATAATCAACCAACCAAGTAATCAAAGCCATACGGTTAGTTTGGATAGGGTTACACGTATAAAATCAATTGATTGGATAAAGTAGTTTGATTAGTTAAGTAAAATTAGACAAAGAATAATTTTAATTAATTTGATAAAATCTCAATAACCTAACCGACTAATCATTTATGCACCCATACAGTCAAATTCAGCAACAATAAGTTTGCGAATGCAGAGTAAAAAAGAGGCATATAAATCCCATAAAAAGAAGAATCCAAAAACTGCCGTAAGAAATTTAGCAAGTACCCAAATTCAAACAATTAAAATTTAAAAAAAAACCAATCATATACCAAATCGCTAACCTTGTCATTACTGGATAGCTCATTGCCCGAAGCAAGTTTTTTCTTTGGCACAAACCCGAAAACATCATGAAGAAGTTCATTTTCCTGTACGACATAAAACTTATTTGGCATAAACAGAACCATAGCAAGTACAGCAATAAATATTAACACATGGAATTTCTATACAGTCATTACGAATCAGACGAAAGAACAAGCAAACCAACCTGCATGTGCTTGATGAAGCCTCCACCAAGAAAGTGCTTCAAAAAGTTCAACTGTTCAAGGGAAAATAATTTATAAAATATGAAAACTGAAGATATCTATGCTGGCGTACATCCGAAGATGGTAATGGAAGATGGTTATGGTACCTGTATCATTTCAGACCAAGTAGATGTCTGTAGTGAATCTCCACCAATCTTCATTGATGTCTCAGGAGAGTATCCATACTGATCAGATAATAACAATAAAATATTAAACTCATAAAGAAATAAACAAAAGGAGAGCTATAAAATAGATAGAAACATAACTACCTCTAGAAAATCAAGTAAATCTCTAAACAAGTTCCGTTGACTGTTAAGATCTTTCTTGGCAGAACCTTTACCACCAGCCTCTACAGAGAGGTCTCTGACTTGATTTAATATTTTCCCCCTTAGCCCTTGTATGTGTCCAAGTCCTTCACGAGAGTTTATTCCTCCTTTAGTCAAGCTATCACCAGAAGCTTTTGCATCTGCATTCAGCTTCTCAAAGTTTCCAATCTCAAATATAACAGCCAGTGCTTCACCAGCAGCAATGCGAACAGATCGGTCATCCTTGTCCAGCAGGCCAGACAAGTATGAAATGTGCCTGCAGCAGAAGATGACATATATATGCTCATTTTACTTCATTCAAAGCCAATGATAGTTCAAAAGTGTCTATTTCGTTTGTGTAGGCCTCGTATCTTGCACGACTTCATTATCCTATATGGAGGAAGTAGTCATAGAATGTGCTCACTGCTCTGTTGAGAGGTTTGAGCAACAAGATTTAAATGAACACTGTTAACCTAATAGAATATTAGAAGTTGGGGCAAAATTTGACTCACTCTTGCCACTGTTTGATATTAAGCCTCCATCCATCCATAGATGTAAGAAGAAACGCCCAAGAAGAAACCATCGATGTTATCACAGTTGCTGAATATTTGATCCCAACAACCTAAAATGTATGAGAAGAGTTTGTTGATTTCTGAGACAAAATATGAACATTACATGTCAAAGAAGACAAGTCCTCCACAGAAGAGTGTGAGCAAGTTCACAGAGCAAGGAAATATAAATTACACAATCAAATTAACAAAATAAGAAAACTAGTATGTTGAAAGGATCAGATAATTTAGAATAAATGAATCAGAACCAGAAACATACGTTTGAACCTAGTTTCGGATGAACCAGTTGCCACATAATTTGCATTGCCTTCTCCATTTCTTCTGCATCAGTTCCACCAACGAAGGTGACGATGGCCAAACCCTCCAGTAACTACAATTGTGAACCATATTATGAGCGAAAGAACATATAGAACTAGAAACAACTACATGCACAAAGAAATTGACTCCAAAATCTGAAAAAGAACATCAAAAGTTATCATATACATACTGATGATAACTTTAAGGGTTCAGAACCAGACTTCAGAGCTTGTGACATAGGAGGAATTGATTCTTCCAGTATTTCCCGAGCATTATCTCCACAACCAACAGTTAAGGCTAGCAATCCTACAATAATACATAACATAATAGGAAAATAATTTAACATTTAACGGAAAATGGAAGGGAAGTAAGAAGCATCAACAAGAAAAGGTTGACTACTAACCAATAGCATGAGTTGCTAAATATATCTCTTTGGAAGACCCCTTTTTAAGAGAGTTAAGGCACTGGTGTAGTAAGGTAGCAAATCTGAAGAGCAACATACAATTTAATTAAGTTTGCAGCTTAGAACTCTGAAAATAGGCTTAACCATTCTCTTTCAATTTTCTTATTCCAAGTTATAACAATCAAGCTACAAGAAACAAGATGTTTTCAAGAATCCAGATACAATTATCTTCTAAACTACACTCCATTTAGTCAGTTTAATTCTACAAGTTCTCTAAATCCTTAGATTGTACTATCAATCAAATTTAGCGTTAATAATTATTGTTAATGTACTCTCATCTCATCGTCTCAGAAATTATAACTAGCAAACACCATATGATCAAATACCAAAAGATATCCTCCTTAAGATGCCTTGAAAGTTCATTGATTACACTAAAGCAAAAAAGGAAAGGACGTATAGCCTATCGAATGCAATCCTACAGTAACAGAAAATATCTCTAGTGACTGCCATCCACTTCTTTTCTTAACCTAGTAAATTCTCAATTCATACATAATGACTAATTAAATTAACTTATTTGAAATGTGCCCACTTCCTCTCTAGTACACAAGTGATCACTTCTCATTCGTTTGTGAATTATACTTCAATCCAACTTAAAACTCTGAAAATATGAAAGGTAAAAGTGCTTACTTCTTTTCTACAAACTGATGCTGCATGCTGCTACTAAAAGCCTCAACAATTGATGCCAAAGCCTTCTCTCTGGTGGAGCCCCTACAATAATAGCATCAACACAATCAAAATCATTAACATTCAACTTAAAGACAAATAAACAAATAAGAACTTATTGAGCTAAAAATGAACAATCCATACCTCTTCTCATATAAAGCCTCGAGTGATTCATCCAACAAAGTATCCTTCTCATACTGAACATCCTCTGTTCCACCCAACACCAACGCATGATCGGACCGCAAAGTGGATGAGGAGCTCACACTGCTATCATCATCGTCGCTATCCAGCATCAGAGCATTCTTACGCTGAGTTTTGTTGCCTGCATTCAGCATCAAAGCAACCCCAATTCAGATAACAATAAAAAATATAAAAAAAAAAAAAAAAGCTACAGATACACAATCAAAGTTCATCCATCAATAAGTAGAGCAAATTGAAAAGCCAACCATAATCGAATTGAATTATACTAGTGCCTAACTAAAATTTCTCAAAACAGAAAGATAGACATACGCTTCCCCATGGATGACGTCACGGTCACGGCAGGGTCTGACGGTAAATATTGTTAGAAGAAAAGGTTAGAGGGTTGACTGAAACACCTAAGATTAAGATGAGTAGAACAAGAAGAAGAAGAAGAAGAAGAAGAAGAAGATGATGATTGATCGGTAACGAAAGGATGAGGAAATCGCAGTATCGGAGTTGAAGAATCGGTTGACGATACAGCCATTAAATTGTGGGGACACAAAAGAGTGAGGATTGTATGTTTTTGGGGCAAAGAAAGGAAGACTGGGTGGCATATACGTATCAGAGAGAATGGGAGGAGGAGCTCTTTTATATTTGCTAGATTTCCCAAATTGTGTGGCTCGGAAAATTTGACTGTCACTTGTGGGTGAGCCACAGCCAAGAGGTGGCTGACGTGGATTGTTGAGTGACCGTAGGATTGGTGTTCGGTGACACGCGCAGGTAAAGAACACGTGGAGGGCACAGCACATGTGACAGTTAATCACAATATAATGAACATATTTTTTTTTATTGCTTTTTCAGATTCAAAGGCTGAATTGTGAGAGGAACTGAGAGTTTCTCAACTATAGTAAGTAATTGAGTATACTTTTATTCTTGTGATAATATACGTTACTGTTATGTAAGTGACACTTTCACATTAATATGATACCAAACATTAATATGATACCAAACGTATTTTCGTTGCACATTATTATTCTGAATTAAAAAATTTATTTCGTCAGTTAGTTTTAACGGGATTTGATTATGTCTCAATATTTATTATGCACATGACTTCATTATTTTTTGAAAATGTCTATTATATATTTCTTCTTTATTGGCTAAGAGCAAATATGCCAGAAACTTAGCTCGAAAATTTCAAATTTCCCCGAAAACTTCAACTTTCAACTGAAAACTCCACACCCATTTTTTTAATTCACATTCTTTGTTTTACTTTATGATCCATTAGAAAATCTTTTGGGTCTTCTAGGTGTTTTTTTGGTTGAATTGTTCATTTATGATTAAAAAAATGGGAGCAACTCACTCATGTGACCCAAATCAAATCCAAAACTCAAAACTTTTAGAAAATTGATTTAGTTTAGATTTTTTTTTCTTTTCAAAAGTGAAAAGACTCAAATTTGATTTAAATATGCAACGGGAGAGAGAGAGATAGAGAGAGAGTAGTAGTAGTAAACTGCAAAAGGGTATTTAGGTATTTTCACGATTTAAATAACGATGCATCTAACGGATTGAAAGAAATATATCTTAAGTAGCAACGTGCAACGAATGAATGTAATATGCCAAAGGTATTTCTTATAGGGTAGTAATGTGCATTTATCTCTTTATTTTATTTCTTCTTCAAAAGACACCAAATTTGATATTTGAAAATAATTGTCGCAAACACTACCTGTAATAAGATTTTTAATTGAATAATGCCCAACACATTAGATTACGTGACAATTTTTTTAATGTCAAATACAAGGCTTGATATGTCGCCGTACTGGTCTTCTATCTTTAGATAAGGTGCTAGTTGTCGGTCTTAGTCTTTGGGTCTTTTAGTAGTTGTTGGTAGCAGTGCTAGGGTCCGGTCACTAACATGTAGCCTGCGGACATAACGCATCGTTAAGAGAAGCCCTGTATGTGTGTCCAAAAGACCGCCTCCGACGTGAGAATGAGTTCTCAACACAAACGAAATCGCAATTCTAATATAGAGGAATGTAAGATCGAAATGTCCACAGCTCGTTCGAGAGATCGAAGAACGTATGAAGATCACGAAATACACTTGAGATATTTTTCGTCCACTTGCAATTATGGTCTGGGAAATAAATTGACTGAACTTTTACCTTTGGCTTGAGATTCTATTTATAGCCTTCAGGTTTACCTGACATGGGCCCATTGTTGGTTGAAATGGGGTGGGACCTCTCCAGGCATGGCCGGCCACCTATGGGGTTCGCTCCCAATAGGTGTCCTCCTTCTCTAGGTCGACCACCCTGCTTCTGCCATGAGGCATGCTCCTCTGGTAGGCTATTGCTGGTCTAGCTCTTCCATTATGGGAGAAAGCTTAAGTGATTCCTCGTCCAGGTACTGTGTCTGCTCACCAGGAGGCAGACTATGTCTCCCTGCTTCTAGCTACGCGAAGAGCATGTTGCAATTCGGGAGCAAGGATGATTGTTTGTATCCCTGTCTTGAGACTAGACTGTGTGTAGCAAGATAGCTGGCAAACCTCGACCGACAGTGTCTCTTAGAAGACCCATGCACGCATTCTTCTGGGCCTTTCCTTTACTGGAGGTTCAGCTTCCTCTCTCTTGGGTCTGAGTTCTGGACTTTAGGTCTTGGAATCTTGGGCTCAAGGCTCCGTAGATGTTTTCGTTTACTCTTTGACTAGTTTGATGAACCGCATATCACCAAATCATTCGTCAATTCATTTACAATTTTTTATATATAATCAATGTTTGCACCGATTTCAAAGAGGTTGTTTATATGTATTAAATGCACCCAAAATATACATTTTCGAAACGATATTAGTAAATTAGTCCAAAAAAACTCTTAGTCTTAATATTTGTACGTTATTTTGTATGTTATCTAACATAATTATGTTAAATAGATTAAACTTGTGATATATAATCGTCTTTTGTCGTGTCGTGTCAAGCATATTAGGATGTGTCGTGAAAAACGTATCGGTCTTGTTGTGTCATGTCAACTCGGCTCATTTAGTTAAATATGTCGTTTTTCGTGTTTTAAAAAAATTATTAAATGACTCATGTTTGTGTTGTCTCATTTAGCACATTATCATAATTCAACACAACATGAGCATAGCATGAGTTACGCACAAATTGTCAACTCTACCTACTACAACCAAAGACGGATGCAAAGGGTTGGTTTTGGGGCAATTGCCCCCACTAAAGTTATAAAATTTTAAAATATACCTTTAAATTTATTTTATTTTTTTGCATTTGTTCTTACTAATTTTAGTTTTGCCCCGACAAAACATTTTAAAACTATCCTTTTTTTCCTAAGAATTTTAAGTTTTTGGCATTCTTCTCATCAAATGAGATTCTATTACACTCGTTTTGAGCTCTTCATGATTTGCCCTCGCTCAACCAAAATTCTAGATCCGTCCCTGACTACAACTACAATTATAAAAGTAAAACATGTGATTTGTACTCTCATAGTTATTTTTACATGTTTAATATTTATGATAACATTATTTCAATGAATACTTAGAAGGCATAAAGAAGCATCAATTATGAGTATTTCTAAAAAAGAAATGTTAGGAGATTGCTTACAGAATTTAGGTCGGAAAGATGTTTCAAGTCAACAGAGAGAAAATATATAAAAAGGTAGATAATTGAGTTATTGTGAATGTTTGAGTCACAAAGAATGTTATTGAACTGACTCGCTATGCTTACAACAAACGAGATATGTGATCAAGTTTTTTGTGAGATACTTCAACTTTTCTACTAGTTTTTGATATTTCTTAATATGCTACAAACTCTCATGTTCTTGTAGGAGTGTAACATTACAAATTCATATGAGTGTCAACTGGTTTGTAGTTTTAAGGTTGACTTTTTTAAGAATATCTAAAGCTTATTTCCATTAAGTTATTGAAACCTCATATTTTAATCGTGCAATTTCAATTCCTAAGAAGCATGTGATTTTTCACATTTCTTTGGTTTGTAATTGTTCGAACAAGTGATCTTTTAGTTGTTGGATCTCAATCTGAAGAGATTACTATGTCGTAAACATAAATTATCAAGTATATACATTGATACGACGACGAATGTCGATAGAAAATAAAATGATCATGGTCATTATGAATGCTTGAACCGCGTCACTAAATCTACTAAATCAAGATCTCAAAAGGTTACTTACAATGTAAAGAGACTTACAAAGCTTCTTTTTAAATCCAGACTCACCTTGAGTAATGAATCTAGCTAGTTTCTTCATATATATCTCATCACGTAAGTCACCGTAGAGAAAGACATTTTTTTCATGTCGAGTTGATGAAGAAATCAATTTTGATTGATGTCATAGATATAAGAGAGTGAGGATATTAGTCATTTTGACACCGAAGAAAAAAATATCATTGTATACAAGCGAAATATCTAAGTGTACCATTTTACAACCATGTGGGCTTTAAGTGATCAAACTTATCATTTGGTGTCACTTTAGAAATGAAAAGTCAATGACAACCACCAGTGGCTTTACTAGGAGGTAATGGATCTAAATATCAAGTAACATTTGAGTCAACACAGTCATTTCATTAATCATTTTTGGATGCTAACTAGGATGAGTTAAGGCCTCACTTGTATCGAAGAAGATGAAAGACTAGCAGCAACTGTTATAATACAAATAGCGATATATGAGATAAATATTTATAGTAGGCTATGTAACTTTCCATAAGGCTATAGGAAGATTGTTAATCTGCGGGACTAGAGGTGAAGGATTCACCGACAAAGGTGAAAAGTCATATGGAACTATAGTAGGTGTATAATCGACAACATGGTTTAGGACAGTGGCGTCTGCGTTAAGTTACATACGAAGATTCTGGTAAGGTGAAAATAAGAGAGACCTTAGTGATTATTGAAGAAAAAGAAAATAAAAGAAATGACTTAATCAATACTACAAGAGTTATATTGATTGTTAAAATTAAAAAATAATAATAATAATAGAAAGGATGTATAAAGAATGTGACATTGAAAATCATGAATTATTGATTGAGATAATAATTATAACACTTATACTCCTTTTGAAATGTGAATATCTCATAAAGACACATTTAAGAGATTTGGGAGCCGAATTATGGCTTCTCACCTTCTCGGATTCAAATATTGGACAAAAGAAATGCATCTAAAGGAATATACCAGAAGATGTTAAAGAGACAAATTTAGAAACAAAATAGGAAGGAAAAAAAGAGAGCATGATCTCGTAACGCTAAAGATGACGTGTGATTAATACGATAGTATGAAGTAAGTACAATGAACCAAAACTTGAGTTGATAGAGTGCATGCAGTTTCAACTAAATTACGATTTTTTTTCCAACAACACGAATTTTAGAAGAGTTATAGGAATAAAGAGTGATGCAACATGCATGAAGTAAGTAAAATGAATAGATAAATACTCCACAACACCGTCACTCGACAAGTACAAATAGATAGTCCAAATCGAGTCTTTATTTCAACACAAAAAATTTGAAAGATAAAAAAGTTATTTAGAATCTTGTTTTATTAAGAAAATTTAAGTACATTTAGAATAATCATCCATAGATGTTAAGAAATAGTGAAAACCCAAATTATCACTAACCTAACTAGGACCTCATAATGTGTACAAGAAAAAAGATGTGACTTGACTCTTTTATTGACTTTTTGAGAAAAAAACACTACGAGTGTGTTTTACTAATTGACAATACGCACAATTAAACAGAGACATAAATGACAGAAAAAACTAATTTTTGTACTTTGGAAGAGACGGGTGATCATATAGATGATGAAGATGGGTTGGAGACATGGTACCGGCAACAATCGAAGGTTGATATCCACAGATAGTAATGTCGTTATGGCTCATGCCCTTCGCCAATAATTTGTCTCGTACTCAGATTTTGCAGAAAAACAGAATTATGTATGAAGGTGGTAGAACAAAAATGAGAGTAGATAATAAGTTAACAGAGTTTTTAGGCACATACAGCACATAATCTAAATATGAAGATAAAATGTGTTGAGTTTAGCTTGTTATATTAACTGCAATTTTATGTCCATCAACAACAATAATGAGAGGTAAAATAGTGATTATGTAAGGAAAAAGAAAGGATCTTTGATACCACAGTGATGAATGGTGACACCCAATCTACTATCTAAGGACCATATATAGGATTGTCCTTGTGTCATGTAAACTGATAGCTAAGACTATGGTGCAGACTTAGGGGAGCTTGAACCAACCTAGAAAATATTAACTCGACATGCTTCTTCCAGCACTTATTCTTAAGGCATGCACGGTTGTCGTTTTTGTTGTTACAAACTAAACTACAAATGCAGAAACAAATGGTGCATAATGGAGTAAAAGTGACATGAAGTCTAGTCCTGTGTCTCCTTGGGCGTGCCTGCTTGGATTGGTTCCTTTCAAAATAAGTTTTATAATTGAGTCCCGGGTATGTGTAGTAATTGATTAGTGTAGTTTATGAGTTTTAAGGTTCATAATAAATTGCATAAACAATGGAAAAACAAACTACGGGAAATGGAAGAAAATAAATTGCATAAACAAAAATCCAGTAGATGAAGACTTCAAGTATTACCAAGTGTACAAGTAACTCTGCATATAAGTAATTTGACGCTTCCCAGATAGAACCTTTACCCTTTTGTGTGCATGAACCTTCCTACATGGAATACAAAATAGATATGCTATACAAAATTCTTTCTATCAAAAGCTTTACCTGGACAAATTCTACTCAGTATATTAAAGGAACTTTCTGCGCTTTTTAACTAATAATTCCAAGGAAAATACGAGAAGAGTGCACCAACACAACTACTTGTACGTACCTAAAAACCAGTTAATCCAGTAAAATGTTTGTTCATTGCTCGATCCTTCCTGTTGTGATTTCTTCCCCCTCCCCCTCTCCTTCCCCGACCCCAGCTGGGATTTCCCACATT
>JAYMTJ010000199.1:0-13889 GCA_036897525.1 Pelargonium x hortorum | reverse complement strand
TGACATGTAAATTGGGGTAGTTTTTACTGTTATGGGACCTTTAAGGCTGGGCACGGTTCCAATATATGGAAACTAAATAAATTACCTGTATCAGTTTGTTATATTAAGAAATACCCTTTGATATAGTTTAATTATGAAAGCAAAACAAAACACTTCGTAAAGAGCTTCATCGAGAGAAAACGTATTAAGTTGTACAAATTTAAGATGGTAGTAACTGATGATTTATTGTTGCATGTAGCACTGTTACTGTAAATCAATAAAACATGTGGGTAAGTTGTCTTAATTCATATAAATATTGGTGGCAGCGTAAGCCTTTGGAGAACTTTGTCAATATCTTATGGATAAAGAGTAAACAAGACCACACACGGATTTATTAGAGATATTGTTCTTGAAATCTTGTGAGATAATGCAACTACATGTGTTAATAAGGAGACACACAGAGATATAAGATGTAGATTGAGATTGTTCCTGTTGCCTTTTTCTTTTAGTTGCAAAGTTGTTATTGGTTATCTTGTTTACAAAATTTGATGGAATAGACTAGGTTTATTTGTTTTTTATTTTATAGTTGACTGTTGGGCTAAAGGAGTGATTAAATTTTTTTTTTTGTCAGAGGATATATGCCTATATGAGGTCTCGTATGATAATTTGGATTTTGGCCTTCATAAATTTTAGATATGTACGAGTTCTCAAGGTATTGTGAGGAATTACCTTGAGTAAAAGGTTGTTTGGTTGATTTCCTTGCGTTACAGAGTAATCCTTCTGCCTTTGACTCTGTTAATCTAATGATTATGGTTGTCTTTCTCTCAAAGGGCTAGTTTGGTCTTTTAGCAGTTTCTGCTATCTGTGTTAATGATTATCTTAATTTAATAATGCTCTTCAGCAAGTAGAATAGGGACTGTGTTTTCATGTTGACTGGGAAACTGTTATGGTTGAATGTAAAGGGATCCAAAAAAATGCTTTGTATTAATTTGCTAAATTTAAAATCTGGTTTTCTAGTAGTTCTAATAGAAAATAGGTACCTTTCCTAAGATTCCACATTTACATTTCATGGCAAACAAATATTGAATTATGTTCATTAGTACTTTGTTAAAAATCTACTATGAGACTCGTTTGGGTTCTACCTTGTGCATATTCCATTCAGAATTTACTCGTAGAAGTTCTTGGTGAGGAGTCAAGATTTGTGTATATTGTTACATAACTATTCCTTACAACGAGGTACAATGTATGAATTACAGAAGACTTAAACTAGGAAAGTAAACAAAAGGAAATCAATTACAGTCAATGCAAAATTAGTTCAATCAATATAGTAAGGTTGACATCCCCCTTCAAGATGGAGCGCATTGATCGTATGTTCCAAGCTTATTGCAGATATAATCAATACGATCCCTGAGGGGTTTGGTGAGAACATTTGCTAGTTGCTCATTAGAGATCATCTGATCGGTGGTATTTCATCTAGACAAAATTATCTTGGATGAAGTGGCAATCAATTTCTATGTGCTTCATCCTCTCGTGATAGATTAGATTATAGGTAATATGGAAAGCAACCCGATTGTCACATCATAACTCCATTTGAGAGGCTTTTGTGTCCAGTTCTTGGAATAATTGTTTTGTCCATGTTAGTTCGCCTATTGCTAGGGTTATGGTATGATATTCTGTCTCCACATTTGATCGGGGTACGATAACTTGCTTCTTTCTTTTCCAAGATACTAGGTTTCTTCTAATAAGGATACAATACCCGAAAGTGGGTCGTCCGTCGCTAGGAGAACCTGCCCAATCATAATCTGAATATCATATTGTATAAGTATGACCTATATCTTCATAGAGTAACCCTTTCCCTTGAGCCCTTTCCTTCCTTTTAACATATCAAAGAATATAAATAACTGTTTCCCAATGGTTGTCACATAAAGACAGGAGAAACAGACTTTTGACACTGGCAGGTAATGATAAGTTTAGTTGTGTGATAGTGAGATAGTTCAACTTTCCAGCCAGCCTCCAATATCTTTCTCGATCTGTGAGAGATTCCCTTTGTTCAGGTAAGAGTTTAGAATTCAAGTATGTAGGAGAACATATATGTTTACTATATGACCTTCCTAATTCCTCTGAAACATCCAATGCATTTTCTCTAAGAGATAATAATGACAAATTTACATTCAGCAACTTCTATGCTTGGGAAATATCTTAGCGGTCCCTAGTCTTTTATCTGAAAGTGACTAAATAGATGATTCTTCAGCTGCTCAATTCCTCTTGATCATCTCTAGTGTGACAATGTCACTGACACACAACTAGATAGATTACATTATTTATGTTGAGAATATCTAGAAAATACAAAGATTAGACTCAATGCGATGCATATTGAGTTCTTGACCATTGTGCTAAACTTCCTGAACCATGCGAGAGGTGATTGTTTCACCATGAATGCCGAAGTTTGCATACTAGTCAGGACTTGTCCTGAGCAACAAAATCAGGAGGTTGCTTCATATAGATTTTTTTTGCCTTTAATTAAAAGGAAAAAAACGAATAAAGGACAATTTTGCAACCGGGAAGAAAGGTCCTAATAGTGAAGCCATTGCGAGGAATGGAAATAGAAGATAGAAGAAAAACATAAGCATCCCTTTGCATTTGTATACATCCCTATGCGAACGGCAATAAGAAATTGGTCCTGAAAAGACAAGACCTCAACACTGGCGAACTGTGGGGTAGGAAGTTAGAGTGGAGGGCCCTATGAGACATGTTTAGGAGGGATAGTAGCTCTTGTCGAGGGTTGTTTAGGGGTCTTTGAGATATCTTCAAGAGGGATAATAGCACTTGTGGAAAGTTCTAGTGTTGTATCTAGAGTGGTGGATGGGACAACTTGAGGTGGGTTAATAAGGACTAACTCGAGTACAAATGGGAAGTAAAGGACTTCAAATAGAACTTGGCAGGTTAAAGAGTCGAAGAATGGATAAGATTCAAAAAGTGACATCTATAGTAAGATAAAAGCGCCTTGTGTTCGGGGAGTAGCATCTATATCTTTTTTGTAGAAGAGAATAGCCTAGGAAAAATCATTTAATAGAATGAGGAGCAAAATTACCGAGACTCGGCTATCAATTATGAGCAAAATAGGTCATTCAAAGATACAAGGTGGAAGACGAAAAGGACTTTGATTAGGATATAAACGTAATTTTTTTTTTTGATAAGTAGGATGTAAGAGACTAAGAAACCTAATCTTGAATCACAAATGATGACATAATATTAATCAGATAACAAGAAATGAGTACAACATTAGCCCAAAAATGAGGAGGTACATGATTGTGTAAAAGTAAGGTACGGGTTGTTTCATTTGTGTACTTTTATGTTCAACAACTCTATTTAGTTATGGAGCGTAAGAAAATGAGGTTTGATGCAACATGCGTTGTGATGACGTGTTTGTATTGGAAGGATTGGAGACTTATTTCCTAAACTTGTCACTACGCAAAATGCAAAGAGCAGCGCATACTAGATTGAAAATAGAGAATATTTTAGAGTGATTCTTCATCATTATTACATAATAGGAAAGTTGTATAACAAGAATGTACCAATTAGATAGCGATTTATGGGAATGCTTATGATTTTGTTCCTAGTTTAGATCATCTATTGTGTGTATATTCCACTTCAATGAAACATAATACAAATAATTTCTCTTATTCTTACAATCATAAATTGCCAAGTGCATCTCGAATAATAATCAACGAAACCGACAAAGTATTGAAAACTAAAATCGACAAGACTCGATTCAGGCTGCTACATATGTATATACTAACTAATATTGTTATCCTTATGGAAGGAATTACAAGTATGTTTCCCAAGTTGACACCACTTAGAATTAAACACTGACAAATGAGAAAGACATGGAACCGTGTTCCCATGTTTCTCAAGGCTAGGGTGACCATACCCAGTGTGCATATTGGAAGATAACTCAACAGAGATGCATCCAATGGATTTGGGTGGCAAGTTGCGATGGAGGCTGTATGACCCACAACCTACACTAATCATTTGTCCCATACATTGATCCTGTAGGTAGATAGTGTTAACATCAAAGGTGGTAAAACAATTCAATGGTTGAGTTATTTGCTATCTCGACACAAGATTGTAAGGACATTTAGGAAGGTAGAGAACATAATCTAAATGTAGTAGAGGAAGACGACATGTGTGCGTTATTGCTTGGGGCGTTGTGGTGGACCCATTGGCTATCGTGACAGATGGTAAAAGAGGTGTATTAGTAAGACGAGAGAGTTAACAAGGGCTACTAGAGATAGGAGGCACCCGAATCAAGGACCCATGGATCAAGAGGAGACTAACTCATCCAAGCAATGGAATTTCAGAATTTCTTGGTTGATCAGTAGCGGCAAAATAAGATGATAATTGGTTGA
The DNA here is from genome assembly GCA_036897525.1 of Pelargonium x hortorum. Taxonomy (NCBI): domain Eukaryota; kingdom Viridiplantae; phylum Streptophyta; class Magnoliopsida; order Geraniales; family Geraniaceae; genus Pelargonium; species Pelargonium x hortorum. Next base: position 9,501 of record JAYMTJ010000199.1, on the reverse strand, counting down.
AGTGAGACATTCATGAAGTTTACAACACTTTTCTTTGGTATGACCCAACTTGTAATAAAACATACATCGAGGTTGATTTTCCCGGGCAGTACACGCCCTCATTGTTGGATGTGGGAGACAAAGCCATAAGAGCTACTCACTATCATGGGATTTAAGGTATGTCTACCAGCCCAAGAGAGGATACTCTAAGTAGACGTGCAAAGACATTAGTAAGAATAGGATTAGATTCACTAGCAAGGAATTAATCCCGTATTGGAGAAAGGTCCGGACTGTTTGCAACAAGTGTTAGTACCATAAAGAACTTGTCGTCTTGGTCAAATCTCAGATGAATTTTTTCTAGGAGGTAATATTGAATCAACTTTGTTCTTCAGTGAAGTAATCTTTCCCAAGAAGTTAGTCATTTCCGTACCTCGTTTCAGATTGGCCATTGAAGATGCAAGTGAATATAGCTTTTGAATATCTTTGGTATAGAGGAGTTTAGCTTGATTCCAAATTTCAGTACAGGTTTGGTATGCTTGTACTGAAGAAGTATTGAGGATCAATAGCGTGCCAGAGCATGCTTCATAGTAGTACATCAGTCAGCTTCTCTTTTTCGGTAATAGATGCATCTTTGGTTGAGTGTACATGGTAGTCCTCTAAACCTTGTCCAATAAACTAGAGTTGCACTGATGTTGCCAACGAGGTTTAATTAGACCTTCCAAACTTCTTTGTGGTAATATATTGTGGCAGAGAAAGCGGAAAAATACTTTTGAGAAGCCATGGGAACAGTATCTTGATCGAGATTATTTCCTACCATGTATGGACAAAACATGTAAAACTTTACGTATTTCGTTTCTTTTTTAAAAAGTCAGTTATGCATAATAGTGTCGTTATAATTAGTTAGCTAGTATTCTGTAACTTAGTTACAACACATGGGCGTGGGTCGTGGAGATATAAGAGAAAATATACAAAGAAAAACAGCTAGGGTTAGGGTTCGCCTATGTTGATTCCGGTGAAAGTAATGGGGGCTAAGGAACTCCCTAAAGTGATACCCAGAGTACTGCAGGTGGTTGTGTGCCTGCCCGGTTGCTGTAACAGTGAGCACGATTTGGTCAGATCTGTTTACGGAGGCATAGACTCACGGGTTATCAGAGCCTTTACAGATAGTTTAGGCTGTGATGTTTCACGTTTGCTGGAAAAGGTCACTAGCTGAAGAGAAACCGGAAGGAGAGGCAACGTGATGGTGAGTTTTCCAGTTGGATTTAGCCTTTTTTAAGGCTCTCAAACCATTGTATAATTTGAAGGTGAAGTGTACAATATATAGAATTATATAAGACCTAAACTAAGAAAGTAAATAGAAGGAAATCAATTACAATCAATACAGAATTAATCCAAATCAATACAACATGGTCAATCCTCTAACATTAACATTACTAAATAGCTTGTCTTCTGGTCTTATGTTGCATTTACATGACACAAATTTTTACATTTAATGATAGTTGAATATGTTCATTTCAAGTGGCATTTCATAGAAAATGTAGAGATGGACCTGTCCATGCATGTTGAACTTTTCATGGCAAGTGTTTTTTTTTTGTTGATCAGCAAGTGTTAAACTTGGACTCTAACCTTTTCCCATATCTTAATCTATAAATGTTACTGGTCCTCAACCTGGGCCACAACCACTGTCTCATTTATGAATTACTTTCTTAGTTAAAATAAACGCAGATGGAGTTCATTCTTTATTTGATTTTGTATCAGGTTCAACAATGGTATGATTTCACTTACCATTCTGTCTTGTCTTGTTTATCATGTTCCCTATCTCCTACCATATCAGAGTATTATAAGATTCAATCAATGAAACCAATTCCTTCATCTACTGCATACACTATGGTGTTAATTTGGTCTGCTTGCTGATCGTAGTAATCCCCAAATTAGTTTGCTTAAAGTATAATGTTACTATGTTAGCTTGCTTGTTTTGGCAAAACTTACCATTCTGTCTTGACTTCTTTATTGCATGCCCAATCACCTACCATATCAGTGTATATTGCAAGAATCAACCACTGGAACCAATTCTATCATCTACTGCATTCACTATGGTGTTAATTTGGTCTGTTTGTTGATCCAAGTAATTCCCAAAATAGTTTGCTTAAAGTATATTGTTAGTTTGCTTGTTTTTGCAACACTTACCATTCTGTCTTCACTTCTTTATTGCGCGCCGTGTCACCTACCAGATCAGTGTATATTATAGGAATCAATCACTGGAACCAATTCATTCATCTACTGCATACACTATGGGGTTAATTTGGTCTGTTTGCTGAGCCTTGTAATACTCAAATTAATTTGCTGAAAGTATAATGTCAGTTTGCTTGTTTTTGCAAGTTAGAGCATTTACTGATCCTAGACATGGATGGGGCCTTTGCCTTCTGCATGAGTAAACATCAAGAAAACCTCGTCTTTTCTCTTTTTCTGGGCTTACATGGGAGGTTATATGCATATTTTGCTTCCTGAGGTGGTAATCCTGGCTATCATGCTACATATTTGTGTGGTTTGGCTTGTGACTTTTCTGAGAAATATGTACCTTCTCATATGAACTACTCTCTTCAGTTGGTGATTGCAATCGAAGTTATCACTTTTTACTCGAATAATATGCCTTATGACATTTTGGGAATTTGTTGGACTATCGGGACATCACATTTCTGTGTTTTTCCTTAAAAATTGTGCAGGTTGTTACCGTACCATGTTGTTGCGGATTATGAAGCCGAGGAAGATGACAGGATCCTAGACTCTGACACAACAGGACAGATGCCATCTCGGTCCCAGCAGTGGGATCACAACATAGCAGTCAAAGTGGCAGAGTTCACAGCAACCTTTGAGAAACAGGCCCTTGCTTTCAACATAATAACTCGGAAGAGAGCCATGGGGGAGTTTCGATCTGAGGAGAGGTTGATGGTTGAGCAGGCTCTCCTGCAGGACGAGAAAAGGGCCATGTTGGAACTGAGGGCTCAAATAGAGTCGAGGGAGAAGGCTGGTCGGGATGCTCAAGAGGCTAAGTTACGAATGGCAGCCATGGCCCAGGCAGAACAAGCACGGGCAGAGTCACAGGTTCACGCTGAAATGATGGCTCGAGGTCCAATTAGGGCCAATGCTATAGGGTCTCAAGGCAGTGTTCACATTGATCACTTGGGAGAGCAGGAACAGGGGGGTAATCCACATGAGGTGATAAATGGATGGGGAAATACAGCACAGAGAGATGAGAAGGAGCCGTCTGAGGATTTCCTGAATGACGAGGAGACAGAAAATGGGGACACTGGCATGCAAGGCGAGTGGCGTGAAGTTGGGGAGTTTGATTTGAACACCAGATGAACCTTGGGAAGGAGCAACAGGTAATCCTAGTTAGTTTTGGATTCCCTGGATGGAAAGGATACGCGTCCGCGCCCTTTTAAATCAGGCTACTTGAACCTGTTGTAGAAGTTTCTGTTGATGTTAAAGCCTAATAAAAAACACCCAGGAACTGAGGTGGTACCGTGCACTTTTTTGCCTAATGTTAGTGTTTTGTTGGAAAAAAATGATGCTAGATCTTCAGGATAAGCATCATGGTATGGATTCCTAATTTAGGGATATTCTTTTATGTTTTTTAAAATTACAGCATTTTTATGGTATGATAGATAGTTTATCTTTTGATTTTTCCGAAATAGTTGGGACAAGTGGAATGCCCTCTTCCCCTTCTCCAGGTAGAGGACATGCTGGTCCGCAAACTCAACTCCCTCAACATGGGAGGTATGAATAGAGGACAATTCACTTTTGATTATAATCGCAGATATTTTGGTCCAGATCTTCAGGCTTTTAGGAATGTTGCAGGTAACAGATTTACAGGAATCACGATCTACAACAATCAGTATGATTTCATGCACAACATCGGTCGACCAGCTCTAATACGCGGGTGGCGTGGTCGCCGGAGGCAATCATTGCTCCCGACCATCATGAACAATTCATGCACCAAGATCACCTCTTCCATCGTCAAGATCCTATTTTTGAGGACCAAACGGAGGAGTTCTCATCTCTTTCCTCTCGTTTGGATTCAATGGGGCGAATTCCTTTATGTCAATGGGTAAAGCCAATTTATGCTAGAGGATCATATGATTATCCTCTCAAATGCCATGGATCATCCGATTCTTCGAAACATGGTCTCTTCTCAGTTTCAAGTGAGATCTTTCTCACAGGTCAATGGTGGGTCGTCCTCCCAATTTCATGCTGAATGCTCTGCTCGAATTTCTGCCGGATCTCCTTCGCATCTGCCTGGTTTCCCTCTGTTGCCTCAGGAGCTATCTGGTCTGCCGCTGGAGCCTCTTCTGGTTCCCTTCTCTCTGATAAACTCTCAGACTGACATATTTTCAAATATGAGTTCAGACTTACAAGTTGGCCAGTTTATGGAGGTGGCGGCTACCCAGTTAGGGCTCGTGTTTGACCCTCTTGCAGAGGGGGCCTTAAGATATTTCCAAACTCCTATTTTGGTGGTTCCGTTTTTATCTGCAGTAGGGCCAGCCTTGGATCTAACGGAAATCTTTGAAAACTCTCCCATGATGACAACGGTTATGACGTCCGCGCAAGTGACCAACAGAGATGACATAAGCATAGTCTCATTGTACATGGCAGAGGAATTACTAGCTTATCAAAATCAATCTGTGACTCTCCCAAATCAATAGTTTCGGGAGCAATTGTCTCCTTCACAGGTTACATATTCCGATCTAGAGGAGGACTCCAATGATGATTTGTTGGCACAACAAATTATCTCCTCAGATCTGGCTATTCTCCATCCTGTTCAGGCGGAACAACAAATCGAGGATGACCTTCAACCCCTCTCTCAGATTATTGCTCACATTTCCTCTTTGGTTCAATCCGAAGCTGCTACTGGTCATTTTGACAACTCCCATATGACTCACTCTGAGCCTCCTCTGTCTGGTTATTCTCCTGAGACAGTCGATCAGACCCCTGTAGATCTTTCTCCAGATCCATGCTTATCATTGGCTATTCTTCCTTCCCAAAAAGAAAAGATGGTTATGGGCTCATCTTCAACATCTAATCTGCCACAGCGACTGGAAATTCATAGAGGTTGGGATACCTGTGCGATTTCTCCAGTTCGGGTTCAAATCCCATTATCTGCCTCCGACATGTCACCTCAGAAGAAAATTTTCATTTTTCCTCACTCGGAGCAGACGGACCTGGCTTCTATCCTCGGAAAAAAGAGGTCTCTAATTGGTGATCAGGATGGACAACAATCCAAGCGCCTCCGCTCTCTGTCAGCTGACCCGGAAGATGAGGTACATGTTAAAGATTACTATCATGATGATATTATTGATTATATGGTTTCTTGTCCTGTTGATGAGATTAGTCGCATAGGAATAAATTATTTCACCAACATTGTGATCTTCTTCATGCTATTGGTGGACTCTCAATCAATGATAACCTGGGTTCTGCGAAGACTGTCCCACAATAGTCTCCACAAGAATCATTAAAATCCTGGCTTGGAACTGTAGAGGGTTGGGTCTCCCTCTGCAAGTCCATCATTTAAAATATCTTAAGAAGAAGTTCAAGCCTGATTTTCTTTTCTTATATGAAACTAAATTATCTGTATATGATGTAAATATTAAACAAAGTGGTCTAGGATAGTCTAAGTCAATGGGTATAGACAGTGTAGGAGCTAAAGGGGGCCTTTGGGTCGCTGCTTGGTCCCCAACTAATTGGACACCTTTTCTTTTATCGAACAACGTTATTGGTGTGAAGGTCACGGATCCAAATGGAAACACTTGGAGATGGTTCAGTATTTATGGACCTCCTTCTTTGGTTCACCGAAATGCTTTCTAGGCTTCTCTTGCTAATTATATATCCTCTTCATCCCTGCCATTGGTCTTAATTGGTGATTTCAATCAAGTTGTGAATTTGGGGGATAAATTGGGATCGAGAGCATCGTCGCTCTTTGGAGCTGAGGATTTCAAACAATTTCTATCCGCTTCCTCTCTATCTGAAATTCCCAAAAGAGGGGCCCATTTTACCTAGTCAAACAACGTGTTGGGAATAGTCTTGTTATGGAAAGTGTGGACAGAGCTTTCTGTAATCCGCAATGATTTTTTAAATTTCCAAACAACTCTATCTTTGCCACACCTATTCTCGTGTCTAACCATGGAGCGATATGCCTTTAACCAAATATTTCTCCTCCCTCTAGATCGAGATTTCAGTTTGAGAGTTTCTAGACCCTACACTCTTCTTGTAAGCAGATTGTGGAAAATAGTTGGGTCCTGGGATCTCAGATGTTCCAGTTAGCCCATAAAAATAAGAAGATGTATTTGTGTCTTAAAGTTTGGAGTAAACATCAGTTTGAAAACTGGAAGGCAAAGAAAACTAAAATGGAAGAAGATATTCATACTCTGCAAGATCAGGCCAGTTTTCAATCCTCCCCTGGACTTAGAGCCCCTTTTCAAGAGAAACTCATACAAGAAAAAGTTGAGTATGAAAATGTCCTTGATATGGAGCAACAATTTTGGAAGCAGCGTGCCAAAATAGAGTTCAATGTAAATGGAGAACGAAACACAAGATTCTTCCATTTATAGGCCTATAAGTGAAAGGCGGCTAGCCGAATCTGTATGATTAAAAGAGAGGATGGAAGTTGGGCGGACACTAATAAAGATGTTGAGGTTTACATCCTGGACTTATCAAACATCATGCAACCCTTAAGTTCTAAAATATCGAGAAAGCTCTCTCAATCACAAATCTCCAGAATTGATAGACCATTTACTGTCTGTGAAGTAAAAAAAGCAGCCATGGAAATGGGTGCCTTGAAATCTCCTGGTCTTGATGGAATTTCGGGCATTTTCTACCACAAATACTGGGATACGATGGGAGTGTCTGTTACTGCGGCAATCCTATCATTTCTAAATTCAGGCTTCCTTCTCAAAGAGCTTAACATGACTCACATTGTGTTGATTCCTAAAGAAGGCATCCAATCAAGTCCGAGCGATTTTAGAACAAACAGCCTTTGCAATTTCTCTTACAAAATTGCGTCAAAAGTTCTGACTAATCGACTAAAAAATGTGATTGGTTCTCTAATCTTTGCGATGCAAAATGGTTTCATTCCTGGAAGGAAAATCCAGGATAACGTCATCCTGACAAATGAAATATTGCATTCAATTAAGAGAACAGAAAAAGGGAAATGTTACAAGGTGAGTCTCAAAATGGATATAAGTAAAGCTTACGATAGAGTAAGATGGGACTTTGTGCTATAAATCATGAAAGCCCAAGGATTCTCCTCAAAATGGATTCAATTGATTTACCAGTGTATTTCAACATTTTCCTTTGTTGTTCTTATTAATGGGAAGGAGTCCAATTGGTTCAAGCTCTCATAGGGGCTTAGACAAGGAGACCCTCTTTCCCCTTATTTCTCCTCGTTGCCGAAACTTTTTTGGTCATGTTTGAAGAAGCATAACGCAATAAGGAAATCAAAGCTCTCTCTATTTCTAGAGGGGGTCCGAAGATCAGTCATCTTCTTTTTGCGGATGACTCCTTTGACTTCTTTCGCCATTCGCTTGAACCTTGCTAGAAGCTCAAATCGATTATCTCTGATTTTGAAACAGCTTCAGGGCAGTCTATTTCAAAAAATAAGTATGAATGGTTTTTCAGTCCAAAGGTTCTCCGAAGATTTGCTAGAATCTTTCAAGGTACTCTGCCCTTTAAAAAGGTTCAAACTCCGGGTAGATATCTTGGGATCCCGGAAATGGGATCTATCTCTAGGAAAAATCTTTTCCTGTTTCTGAAGAATTGAGTAGAAAAAAAGCTGCAAGGTTGGAAGCTAAATTTACTCTCTCAAGCCAGAAAGCTAATCTTAATCCAGTCCATTTTAAGTTTTCTGCCGGTCTTCCTTATGAACCTCTTTGACATGCCAAAGTACTTCTCCAACTGGTTGGATAGTTTCGTGGCTAGCGTTTGGTGGTTAAAATCGGGCGGGTCAAAAGGAACCACTGGATAAAGAGAAATATCTTAGCTTGGCCGAAAGGGAGATGCGGATTGGGCATCCGAAACACTCACGAGTTCAATATGGCTTTGTTAGTTGGTCAATTCAGAAGGATCATAAGCCAACCGGAGAGTTTGATTTATAAAGTCCTTCTTGGAAAATATGGGGTTCAGGACTCTCCCTATGGAACTTCAAGGTAAAATCTCTGAGTTCTTGGATATGGAGAAGTCTTTGTAAAGGCTGGGATTTTCTTCTTAATAGTATGTCCTGGCAAGTTGGGGATGGTAAAAGGATTAGAATCTTTAATAACCTATGGGTAGGAAATGACATCATTCCTCTTCCTACTAACTCCCCCTTCTCGACCCAGGATATAGTGGATAAACTTCTAATACAAGCTCCTAGGTCATGGAACTTGGTTTTAATCAATCAAATCTTTGATCCGGGCATAGCTGCCCAAAATTTGCAAATTCTTGTTCCTAAGTGGGGTCAGGTCCCAAATAGGCTCCGCTGGAAGGACTCCCCAACTGACTGTCCTCATTTCTTAGTAAAAGGGGCTTATGATAAGCTAGTCGAGCCAACAAGCCCTTCTATGGCTCGTCCCCAGCAATGAGATTGGAAAAGTTTATGGTCGGCCAAAATTCCAGAAAAGTTCAAAGTTTTTTGGTGGAAAGCGGCAAACGAAGCTCTCCCTACAAAGTCCGGCCTTTTCAAAAGGAAAATGAGCTCATCTAATAATTGCCCTAGATATGGCAATTCTAAGGAAACCATCAATCATTTGCTTTTTCAATGTAAGTTTAGCAAGATTGTATGGTTTGCTTCTCCCCTATCCGTCAGATCGGAAATAATCGCATCTTTGCAAGAATAGTTATTTGAAGTGCTCTCTAGAACTAAGAAAAAAAGTTTCTACATATTTGGGAATCCTATTCTGGACCTCAGCACTGAGTTGAGAAATTTGGAAAGACATGAACAATCTTATCTTCAGAGGAAACTCTGGTAATCCAAATTTTATCATCAGAGAAGCTGCTACATTAGTCAACTCATTGGAAGAGTCTGAGAAAGTTAGAGCTGAACGAGTTTCGGGCAGTTCTCGACGATCTCCCCAGACCTCAACTCTAGGGGATATAATGACAATCCATAGAATGACCAATTTCTCTGTTATTTTTCTTTGTGATGGATCATTCTCAATTCATGGAGCAGGATATAGGATGGGAAATGCAAGATCAATTGGGTCAAGTCCTAGGCCGGTACAGTGGGCCATCATCTGCCCAAAGTGCCTTTAAAGTAGAAACTCAAGCCGTGTTAGCTGCATGTAACTTTATTTATAGTCGAAATATTAAAAATGCTTGTATTCTAACAGATTCAGCATCTCTTGTCTGGCACATCCAGGACACTGATCCAGATCACACCCTCAACAAGATTGACAGTGGAGCAACTTTTGCATATATAAAGCATGTGTTGTTTGAAAGTCACCTTTTCGGTCCAATTTTGTATGTTAATCGAAAGACAGTAGAACCTGCCCA
>JAYMTJ010000198.1:0-13902 GCA_036897525.1 Pelargonium x hortorum | reverse complement strand
GATGTAAACTTCAGGGTAGTAACGTGCAACAACAGGGTAGTAACGTGTAAAAAATACCACAGAGGGTAGTAACATGTAATTACCCCTATTGAGAATTACAATAGAAATGCAGTTTCCAAAGAATTATGGTTAGCTACTATTCCCTCCGTCCCAAATCTTTTTAGGATGTTAGTTATGCATGAATTACCAATAGTATCGCTATAATAAGTTAGTTAGTTCCCTTGAGTTTTCTATAACACATGTTCTCGAGGATACAAGAGAAAATGTATATCACAAACTTCTTAATTTTCTCAAAACAGAAAGCAGGAAACTTATTTTTGAAGTGTGATTCTTAGTGAAGAAAGATTCCCTCTGAAGTTCAAAGGAAAGTTCTATAGAGTGGCTATACGGCCTGCTATGCAATATTACATTGGATGTTGGGCTCCAAAGCGGCTGCAAAACCATAAGATTGGGGTAGAAAAACAGAGAATGCTTAGGTGAGTTTGTGGTACCAAAAGAAAGAATATATACGATTAGGAATGAGAATATTCAAGGAAGAGTTAGACGGCCAAAAGATGTCTCCTATGGAGTGGGAAAATCCATAGGAGAGGGATCATGTAGAAGAAGAAGGGAGGCAACAAAGACGTCAAACCAGCTCTGATACCACGTTAAACTTGACTCCTACCCAAAAACTTAAGTTGTTAGGTGGAAGGCCCGTATATCAAGTGGCAACGAACATCACATTCCTTCGACGTGGGATACATTAACAACTTTGAACTTTATGACCAGAACAACCAATCGTGTAGCTAAATATTAATATGCAGTTTTTTTTAACTGACATATGCCACACAAAAAAAAAATTAAAATGGTTCACAGACTATGGAGATTTTCCATCAATTCAGTTCTTGAACTAAATTTACACGAATTAAGTCCTCCGGCTATCAGGATTTTGACCAAAATGGTCACGTCAAACTCCGTTAGTTTTACCATTAATTTATTGACATGAGATTTAAAACATATTTATTCTGATAGTCGGAGGACTAAATTAAAGTTAACTTAGTTCATGGACTAAATCAGTCGAATTTACTCCAGAGACTATTCAAGTACCCCAAAAAAAATCAACAAGTGAAAACAAAAGATGTTAAAGTTTCTGAAACAATTGATTGAAGCAAAAGTGCAAGAAATAGCATATTACTTTCAATTTCTATAACATTCTAAAAAATGATGTAAAGCCAATGAGTTTTGTAAGAACATACCTCAAGCAGCTTCAAGAATATTCGGTGCTTCGGAAATGTGTCTGCAATGAAAATATGGAAGCTTAATTTTACTACAAATGAAACAAATGCAGCTCTACTACACAACTCCATCCTTACACTTCTCATGCATTATATAATGTCAAAACATTGTAACCAACTCATTTTTGTCTTCTTTTTCTTAAACTTCTGACCTAATAAATAAAATATTTTTGCATTTAAACCTTATAATGATTCTTATAATACTGTACCAGATCTTCAACAACTTTTAAATATATAACTAATCAATCAATTCAAATGTGAATTCCAAGACCTGTTTTCAGTTTCTCTGCATTGCATGTACTCCAAAAAAAAAAAAAAGTCAACTTTACACCTACTCTTTAGAGAAGCTTCCATCTTGATTACTGCGCTCCAACAAAAAGTCATTTTTTAACAGTTAGTGTCTATCCTGGTTTTGTCATTTTTTTAAATCATGGACTAAGCAAAAGTATAGTTTTGCACCCCTATGAAGATTCAAAACGTTGAAGGATTCAAAATTTTACAGAGTTTTACATTGAAATCTTAATTTTGCTTTCTAAAACAAATACTTCATCCCCCCAAAATAATTGTCCACTTTCCATTTTAGTTAGTTATGCATGAATAACCAACAATATACCTAAGATGAATGAGTTAGAATCCTTTGAGTTTGTTAGAAGACTAACACGCAAGGATATAAAGGAAAACACCTAGTTGTAACTAACTCATTCTTAATCTTCTAAAAGAAAATGAAAAATGGACAGTTATTTTAGGACGGAAGGGAGTACTTTTTTCTTCCTTTCTATACGCAATGCTCATGGTAAACCAAAAGTTTGAAAAGAGTAAGAAACAAAAATAATTATGATGATGAAGAAAAATGAGAGTTAGAGTTATGTAAACTATAAGGAGAAGAAAGTTGGAGGAAATAGGCGAAAAAAAAAAAAGAATACAAATTTTGACAGCAAAATCGATTTTTTTTGAAGTTTTCGGCATCAAAACCTTTACACGAGTGTAAAACTAAAAATTTATTCAGTCAGGGGATTGAAAATTTAAGAAAAACAGAGTCCAAGAGGTACACAAATACGTGTGAATTTCTTCCAACAACTGGAATCAAAGCTTACTTACAAATCCTTAATGGTTGTGATGCTCATCGCATGTAAAAAGTTTTAATGCAAACACGAAAAAATGAGAATCTCATTTGAAATTCTTGCAAGCTCAGATAAGGTTGCATCATACATAAACCTTAACAATTAATGCATGACACTACACCAAAGTATCATCACAGCTTGACCAGTTCTTGAAGACAGAGTACATGAGAAAGAACAAGAAACTGAAGAGGGGAAAAAAAAGATCAAGACAAAATGAGAAGCTCCATATATATCTTGTAACTCTTCCAAATACTTACATGAGATAAAAAAATACATATTGGAAAAGTTCATAAGATCAAACAACTTATTCGACTCGGTACAAAAATTACAAAACCAAATTGTCACTACTTTTCGTCTTTCCATACTTCCCGGAGGAGTTGATACCTAACAGCTTTTCGACGCCCCTTTGCCTTGGAGTTGGGCGTTGGCGAGCTAGGGCTTATCCGAATGCTGTCAATGGAAATAGATTTCATGGGCGAATCCAGCTCATCGAGCTCATCATCGCTGGTGTATGATTTCCGAAGCAATGATGGTCCTCTTGCGAGGGAAGGTGAATGAGTTCCAACTTCTCCTCCAATAATGCCTACCAGTGAAGCTGCTTTGGGCGGGGAATAGACAGTGGGAGCTGCGCTGCATGGGACGCTTGTGATATAGTCTTCCCCAGCCTCAGAAAGGCTCTGCATCAAGACAAAATAGGATCAAACAGGTCTAATTTACTTGTAGATCAAAATAGTGAGGTTGTGTTTGGTTTAAAAGTCTTAAAATCGGAAAGAGAATTAAGAATCGAATGGGTATGAAATTTCTCATTCTAAAGCCATTTTCATCCAAACAGATTATTGATTTCCAATCCTGAATTAAAATTCTAATCCAAACGCAACTTGACGTTCTTGGGGATGGACTAACCAGAGAATCAAGGGCCTCGAAAAGTGTCAGCGGAACTGGGGTCGGGCAAAACTCGTCTGGGACAAAATTGATAAATATTCTCTTGATCAATGGCGCACCGAAGGCGGGGCATATCTTCAAACATGAATGAAAATTAACTAAGCATGAAAAAGGAATAAAACGGTAGAAATGAAAGGCTTGATGATCCAATTTTTACCTCTTTTCTCGTGGATCCATCTGGAACATTGTCAAATGGTATCATCAAGAGATCGCCTAATGATTTAAGGAGATCAAAAGGCTTGAAGGATGTTCCAGATTCCGGTGCCTCGTCAACATCGGGCTTGCCATTATCTTCAGGAGGCTCATCGTCAATGCCAAAAAGATCCGTAAGCCATCTGGACCAGTTGCCTACCTGGTAGCGCAGAGAAAACAGAGCAAGATCTTTCAATAAAGAGAAAGAAGCAGAATGGAGACTATCTTTTGTCGAGCTAAAGGGAACTTAAAGATGAATAACAGTTAACCAAACATTAACTGAATGTTTTTGTTAGTGCAGACCGTGAATTTCGGGTTTAAAGCTACTTTCCAGAGTCAAAAAATTTGAAGGAGTAAAACTTTCATAGCTTCTACCCGACAACAATGCTTTGAAACCGAAACGATGGTTTAACCGGATTGTTGAAGGATCATTAGTTTTCTTGTCGAGCAACAAGTATCATTAGTTTTCTTGTCGAACAAACAGGTAGGGTTGCTTCAAAGCAACAAGTATCTTTTTGTCGAGCAACCCTACTGAAGATTACTTGTCTTGAACGCTCTTAAGAAAGAAGCGATTCAATAAGATCAGCAATCCAAAATTAACTATTATGTCTTTCTAATCATGGTTACTGTATTATACAGATGCCGCCTAAGTAACTTTCCATGAATTCATGAAGATAGTATGTATTGAAGTCCTAAGATTAAAGATATACACGAATCATTACAAGTTGATAATTGCAATGCATCATCAAAATAGCATCACACACACATATATTACTTACAGAATTTTTGAGATGCGCACCAGCCCCAAAGCTTGTCTTTCCGGCTGGAACAGGTAGAACCTTAGAATCACTTATGGGGTCCGACATAGGATCCGTAGGCATGTCTTCCGCTGAATCACGCAGGATAGCATTGAACATAGCAACATCTAGTCTATTCACCAACTGCTCCATTACCTGAACACAAATTTTCCGATAAAGCCACAGAAAAACATGTAAGACAAACCTTCAAGAATCTATTATAGCACAGCATAAGTACAATACATACACAAAGATATATGAAGAGATGTGCATCTATACGAGTATGCGACATTTTTTTTTTTTTCCAAAACAAGAATTGGTGCCCCAGAATAGGGAATGTTAACATGGCTTACAGAAGACATTTACAAGGAGTGGTTGTAAATTGAGAATTTAGAACTTATTAACTCCATTAATATCTATGACCAGAGTGATCTTTTCAAGATGACATAAAAACTATGGTCGCAACACAAATTCTCTCACAAGAGCCATTGGATGGTTCTGAGGTTAATTTTCTTGTAATAAGCAAATCATGTATAATACTAAAACGGCCAGAGATTACTTTGGGATATATCCAATTGTTTTGTAAGAGTCTATCCAATTCAAAGGAACATGGATGAACATATTCTAAATTTGATTATGATATGACCACACTGTCATGCAAATAAATGTGTGTGTGTGTGTAGAGAGAGAGGGGAAGAGAAAATCTAAGCCAAACATTATTTGGCTTAGACTCACCCAAACCAACAAAAATACGACACCTCATTAATTATCACTCATACTCAACCCAGTGAATTTGGCACCGGAAGTAAATTTAGTGGGGTGTTCAAATTTGATTGGTGGCTCACTCCAAGCCAAATTTTATATGACTAAGATTATTTATCCCCTCTCTATATATGATGCAACAAAATAAATAGAAAAAGAAAAAGAAAATGCATCAACATACCAATCTAGCTAGTATAGGCAAGCAGCCACATTCAAGCCCTCCAGCTCGAAGAGGACAAAGCCTTTCACAGGCATCTTTGAAAGCCTTTTTCCAAAGATCTATAGAGAAGTTAACCTGCTCTGCATCACCAAAACCGTGTTTCTTTCCATGAGTTTTCCTCGACCTAGAGTTCTTAGCAGCAGAAGATTGCATATGTGGAGTCAGAGTCTGGAGATGAAAAAATAGGAAACTACTTCAGCAACGAAATGTAAGATCATTGTGATTCAGACTTAAAACTATATAATGCAAGGAACTCATCAGCAAGAAGAAGATAGAATAAGTTACAGGATCTGACCTGCCACCACACAGACTCGACAATTCGGGAGAATATCCAAGCTTCAACCTTTTCCAATGCTGATATAAATGTTAATATATTATCCCAGTCCTCAAAACTTTCCATCACATTATTTTTTTCTTTGTCGTGAATGGACTCATGGCCTCTCGGTTTAAACTTATCATTAATGATGTTCGATTCGGCAGGACTTAACAGATTCCCAGAAGCCTGACTGATAGTCGCCCTCAAAACAATGGAATTCGACAGCCAGAAAGTTAACCTATCAAAGTAAGAGATCATAGGATTAAAATGCCAAAAGAAACATTGAGGTTTATTTAGAGTTCTTTAGAAATTCTTAGAAAGTAACAACCAAACTATTCAACCTAGGGATCTATTTCCCTAAAGATAACCCCGAGGTTTAGATAGTGGCCTTTAATTTTTTTTTTTTTTACACGGGCAAAAGATAGTGACCTTTGGATTCGAGTACTTTTAACAAGGTATTCTATTTTGATTGGTGGCTCACTCTAAGTCCAAAACTTTTTGGCATAGGTTTTTTGCTCTCTAACATTATAAGGTGGCAAGTTTGTTAAATAATACCAAACTTAAATGCACTAATTAAAGAACTGGGTTATGTACACACCTTGGAACATCATTTCCACATGCTCTAGATACCAATATCAGTCCTGAAATGGAAGTTCTAGCTGCACTTGCCATCTTAGATCTGGACCCTGTTTTGAGAGCATGAAAATAGAACCTAGAGAGGCGGCGTGCTGGAGCATGTACCTTATTTGCAGAATTCCCGTGCTCGGCCACAACTGAATACAAGGCAACCTCAACGGCGGCAGCTTCTCTTTTCTCTTCCTCCAACATTTCAATTTTGGACTTCATTTCAACTTTGCTGCCAGACAAGTCATTTTTTGTTCCTTTAGTTCCAGTTATAGGACTCTTAGAATCGTTACGAGAATCTTCTGATACATCATTTTCCTTTGCTCTTACTCTAGTCTCTTTATTCCTGATTGAGCCATTGCTTTTCACTGAATCAGAAGGTAACTGATGAGACTTCACATGCTTCAATTTATCATTCGGCACAAAACTTCCCTGATCTCCATTCCTGCTGGATGTAAGAGTTTTGCTCCTGAAACCAACTTCCTTTCTGGTGGAATGTGAATGCTCAGCAAGTGTTTCATCTTCTGGACTTTGTGCATTCACGTCCATTTCCGGTTTTTCTGGTCCATTTTTCTGCATCTCCATTTTCTTTTTGTTTTCAGGAAGATCACTAGGTGATGAACTAGTTGTAGTTTTCTCTTGGCGATCTTTGCTCTGTCTCCCGGATCTTGTATCATCCTCGTGGATGATCTGAGATTCTGATGATGCACCTTTGGCCGCAAGACCGCCGAGAACATTGTCCCATTTAGATTGTTGAGCAGTAAGTCGAACTCCAGCACTGCTATCAGCAACCTTTTTCCTTCTCTCGGCAATCTTTCTAAAAGAGGTCAAATCTACAGAGGACGAAGGAAATGAACTATTGTTTTCATACTCGAATGGTTCATCTACCGGTGTTTTGTCTATGTTAGAAAATGCTGCTCCTGAGCGTGGAGGAGGCTCCACGTGAATTGTACCTGTGCCATCCCTTGCTGATTCTGCTCCATTCTGCACTTTATTCTTATTTTGAAACTTCAATGATTCAACTACTGAATTTTCATTTGAGTTGGCTAATGCTGCTCCTGAGGATTCGGCAGGCTCCATATTTACCGTCTTTGTGCTATCCTTTTCTGATTTTGTTCTGTTCCGCACCGGTTCCGCTACTGGATTTTTGTCTAAGTTATCAACTCCTACTCTTGAGGGAAGAGCGGGCTCTGTATTCACAAGCTCGGTGCTATGTTTAACTGGTTCCATTCTACTCTGCTCCTTATTCTTGTTTTGGTATTTGTCTTGTTCAACAACTGGATTTTGTTCTGACTTAGAAACTGCTGCTCCCGAGTCCATATTTTCTGTTATTTTCCTATCCTTCTCTGATCCTAATCTGTTCCGCACTTCACTATTGTTCTGATACTTGAACGGTTCGGCTACTGCATTTTCGTCTGAGCTGGAAAGTGCTTCTCTTGAGGGAAGAGCGGGCTCAACATTTACTGTCTCTCTGCTATCCTTCACTGATTCTGTTTTTTTCTGCAATCATCAGAGAATTGACAATTAGAATATTTAACACAACTTAACTAAACCGGGTAAGATGAACCAAAGACAAGCTGCGACATCGGACCACATGCCAGCGTAAAAATTTGCAGCTCGGCATTCAACAACTCTACAAACTATTGATACATCCACATTTCAAAATGTATACAGAGAGACAGAAATCACACACACGCACGAACGCGCACACAAACACACAAACACACAGAAATCAGCTTATAAACAAGTAGCATAAATTGAAGGGCAAATTCTAGATAAAAATTGAAAGTATAGGGAGTTAGTTGTCAAGAAAAAAAGAAGTTTAGGGAGTCATATGCAAAAGAGGCCAAGTATAAGATATTTATATGCAATCTACCCTAAATTCAATCTTTGGTTTAAGTAGAGCTAGGGCCATGGCGTTCAAAAGACAACTCTGATTATAGTTAGACAGCTGGGTTTTGAGCTAAAAGTTCATTTAAATTCGCAAATATAAAAAAAGATTCCACATGAGAATTCTCAATTAGAAGAATTTGTGGTGGGCTTGGTTGAACCACTAATTTGAATATTGAACTTCATAGACTTGGAATTTGATACGTGATGTAAAATTGTGCCACTTTACTCAAAATGCTATGATAGAGTAAAGTTCGTTAAGGAAATAACAAGAGATTAACAAATTTCAATACCTTATCATTTGGAAGTGTTGTAGTCTCAAAATTGGATGAAGATGTGGTCTGTGATGACTGTATGGAAACACCGTCATCGTCATCATCAGTGAAATCGGCAATCTCTTCCTCGTCATTCTCTTCATTGTCCAATGACACTTCTTTTGACAAGTTTCCTTTCGGCGATGAGCTGGAACTGTCTTTATCAAATGGTTGCATACTAACGTAAAGAATTGGTTGCATCATGTTCTTGGAACTCTTCTTCAAGCTAATTGGAGCACTAATAGCAACCGTTTCCTCAATAACGCCATAATCCGCAAGGTTTATTATGGAAGATCCCAAGAGGTGACCTTTCGTTGCCTTGTCCTTACGAGATTCGTACAAGTAAAACTCTAAGAAGTTCTTCTGGAAACTTTCACTTGTCGTGTTTTTCTTGGATGTTTCCTTCGTCAAAGTAACTGGAAGCCTGAAAGATTCGTTGAAATCGATTTTCCCATCCAAAACACCGGAAGTAAGGTAACCAGAACTCTTATTACTACTTTCCCATTGCAGCAACACGAATTCAGCAGATTTCTGTGGCAGCTGCCACGGATTAATCTGCTTTACATGAAAAAGATAGTCAACTGAAACCGACCCGGCTTTCTGTTTCCTTGTTCTCAACCGACCAAGAACCATTGTCACACTAACTACAAGTACTGCTATCAGCAGATACAATCAACCACAATGCCTCTGTACTCATAAAACCACAGTAACAAGCAAAATATCAGACTACTGATAATGAAAGAACTGAAAAAAATACATAAAATCAACATAACCCCCACAAATATTCCTAATATGCATAGCATAAATTCCAATTCATCGAAGCATAAATATCTGATGCATCGCCAATTACCATCAAGTTCATCCAATATAGCACATGTAAAGAAAGAGCTGGAAATATATATAGATATATATAGTTGACACAATGACTATATTCATAGAAACACGGTAACAAGCAAAAATTCAGATTACTGACAATTAAAGAAGATCTGAAAGGAAAAAAATCAATAAAACCCCTAAATATTCCTAATCTGCATGGCATTGCCAATTGCCATAAATTCATCTATGTAGCACGTGAAAGAAAGAACTGAATATATATATATATAGCATCATAAAAGACCCACCAATATTCCCATTTCCCAAAGAGCATATCATAAACTTTAGTTCATAGAAGCATAAACATGAAATGCATAACCAATCACCATTGGTTCATCCAAATCCAACCATTTGAAACTGGCAAGTTTAGTTAAAATTTATCAAGAAAGAACAATAAAACCATGGAACCATACCAGACTACGCATAATCAGAACCAGAAATATTGCACACTTGAAAGAAAGCACTGAAAAAAAAATACAAATCAACAAAGCCCCACAAATATTCCTTGTATCATAGCATAAATTTCAATTCACCGAAGCATATCCAATGCATCGCCACTTGCCATCAAGTTCATCCAATACAGCATGCGTAAAGAAAGAACCGAAATAAATATAGATAAAATCGCCAAAGACCCACCAATATTCCAAATGAGCACATTACAGCATAAACATGCGATGCATAACCAATCACCATTGTTTCATCCAAATCCAACCACTTGAAACTGGCAAAGTAAGTTCAATTCCAATACAACAAGAAAGAACAATAAAACCAAACAACGTGGGGAAGCCATCGCCTAATCGGCATTACCCATTTCTCCTAATATAATATCCAACTAAAGATGACCACCACAAATCAAGACCCAAAGTAGAAACTAAAAACAAGAGTAAACAAGCAATCACCATTCAGTGCTCAGTAGATTCTCAAAGAAGCAAAGATAAGCAAAAACTAGAGCAACCCAGTTCAGAGCCTTCAAGCACAGATTTGATCTATTGAGCTCACCTAAAATCCAATCAAGTTTACCGAACTCTGAATCAGCAGCATCTCCAGCAACAAGACAAAACCATCCACTTCACGTACACGTAAACAATTGAGAAAAGACAAGATTTGGGGGAAATTAAAATACCAAAACTAGCATCAGATCGAGATGTAATGCAGTGGTAAAAACTTCAACACATAATTAGAAACAAAAGCAACCCACTCAAGCTGAAATCGAGAAAATGGGGAATTCAGGATAAATTTTCTTACCCAAGAGACTGTTTGTTTCCTGGGAAGTGTAGAAAAGAAAATTAAAAAATGGGCCTTCGTGGTCTGGTGCAAGTGACGTGATCGGCTAAAAAAGCTGGGTTTTTTTTTATCGTTCGGACTGGGAAAATGTGAACCCAATGTTTGAAAATTGAAAAATAGAAACCGAAAGAAGAAGAAAGGTCGTAATGAGAGCGCCAATGAGCCGTATCAAAGCCGATTTTTGTCCGTATTTGAGCCGGTTTAATCCGAATTAGAGCGAATTTTAGCCGTACTAGAGCCGTGTTTCGCTCTCTGGGTATCTAAGTTCCTTTTGTGTCAGCTTTTTTTCTTCTATCATTTAGTCAAAAGGTTGTGCAATTATGAGGATATTTATGGTTTTTTTTTTAATTATTTAATGAGTTGGTGTGATTTGATATATAAGAATTGATGATTAACTCCAAAAAGAAAAAAAAATTAAAATTAAATGATCAGGTTGTTGATAAATTTCCTTTTGGGGTTATCAGAATATTAATAGAATCAATTTTTAGCAGTCCATCATCATTTTTATTGTAGTTTTTGGTGACTTGTTTTAATCTAGTTTTAATCAAATATATATATTTAGATTTATTTGTTACATTTAAATAATGGGTTCAGAGATCAAGATAATTATTTATGTGATTGGTTAATATAAAATAATAACATACCAATCTGATCTTAAGTAAATGAGAAAAGTTGGATATAATTATATGTATATAACTAGATTCTAGAGTAATTTTAAATTCAGCCAAAAAATATTTATATAATAGAGGTACACATATGCAGTTGTACCAACAAATATTAAATTCAGAAGATAAAAAATAGAAATGAATTTAAAAATCTTGCAACTTAAAAGTAAGATTAGTTACTAATTATCGAGAAGCTCGACGTATTGACCCAATTTCTTTATCAACAAATAATAATAAAAAATTTAAATTATTTAAGCGTCTCATAATATATCGAGTTTCTTGTATTATACAAGCCCGAACAACTTAATAAGTAAGAAAAAAAAACATAATAGACTTGCATGTCTCAAATATTATAATTCTTTTCGTACAAAATGAATTGTCAGATAGTGATATATTTCACATTAATTATTTTATTAACAATGTGTTTGAATCACAAAAATAGAAATATATAATTTATCACATAGATGGTAGCATAAAGTCAAATTAAGTTCAAGAAATCTAAATTGTATAGGTAAATAAATTCAATGAAACTAATATATTTAATGATCACTTTATATATTAATTAATGAATGATGAATGCAACACATGGAGATGGTTCAAATGTCCATCTCAAATCCAAAGGAGAAAGCTTGACAATGGAGTCCATTTTTGCAACCAACTTATTTTGGAGCTTATAGCTATAGCTAATACCTCAAATTCTCATTTTTTTTTTTTTTTTTTTCACTCTTATCATCATAATTAATTCTAAGTGAAGAGAATGGTCCATCAAGCCATCCCAATACCTTTCTTTCTATCATTGTCTTCTCCTTATAAAATATGGTTGAGAAGCATCTTATTTAGGTGATTAAGAGAAGCAACCAAAAGTTATGATCATGAATTCAAAACTTGATTTTGGGGGTATGTTTGGACTATAGACTTCATATGATATTTGCGAATAAACTCAACTTGAAATCCTCGAAATGAAGAGGACGTTTCAAGAGTGAAAATGACTCTTTAAAGAATTGAATTCGAGTTTTTGCATATACATACTTTTCACACGTAATGTTAAACACTATCTCGGGGAATATAATAATTTACATATGTCAGCATTAGCAGTTTGAATTCAAACTCGCAGACAGTCAAAATTCAATCTACAACAAAATACACCAAGCTACAATTCAGCTAAAGTCAGCTTGGTCATGAAAAATGTGCGTATGGAGTAAGATAATCCACTTCCGTTTGTGCATTTTTCATGACAAACCTACATGGTCACGTCTCTTCTAGTTTGAGTTTTTTTTTTAATAAGAAACGGGATAACATGCATACAAAGACCCGTGTTTCTCATCCCCAGTGGGGACCCATAAACTCATAAATCTTACCTCACACAATCGGCAAGGAGGCTCGAACCTAAGACCTCAAAAGAAATCCAAAGCGTATCAACTGTTTGACCCAACATGCCTTGGTTCTTCTAGTTTGAGTTAATGTTGAATCTTTTTTACTTGAATGTGAAAATTCGACCCAAAATTTAGATTGTCTACTTTAAGTTAGCAGTCGTTCCTTTTACAAGTTATCGTACCCTGAAGACCATTAGATAACAATTAACTGTTGCAGCAAGACTCGCTCTTTAATAATTGAGATAAAATTTGTAATTGTTTAACTAATCAGTTGAATAAATTTAGCAACAAAGGAACAACCAAATTGAGGGTGATGGCTTGATGTGTATGTGAGTGGGGTTCACATCCTTTGAATCTTTGTAACACCTAACACCAACCACACAAAATTTATTTGTTTTTGTTGTCATGGGTCAATACAAAACACTGTAACTTGCATGTGAAGAATCTGTCCAAAATGGCTTAATCAAGCCAAAACTACACTAATTTGAAAGGCTTTGATTGTTCCATTTCCCAATCTACTATCATATTCTCACATTATCAAGCAATTGCTTGGCTACATAACCACTTTAGAAAACTAGACAAAATATGAATGGGTTTGCTATAGAGTTGTCAATTTGGACCCAGTTCTGTGGGCACCCAAATTCCGACCTACACGGATTCAGGTCAGATGAGGCAATTTCGAATTAGATATGTTCGGGTTCAAATTCAAAAAGGACCTAACACGAATTTGACTTGAAAGAAATTTTGGGTTTCACTTTTTGTGTAAACTTGTGCTAGTTTACTTGATCCAACCCAAAAGTTGATCGGTTCATATCGGCTTATGGTGTGTTCGGAAACCAGCATTTCAAATGAAATGCTGGATTTGAGCCAAATGAGGTGTGTGAAAACTCCAAAATTTTGGATTTGAATTTGAGCCAAATTCGATAGCATTCAAAACATACTTATAACATAAGATTTTTAAATGACGACTTTTACCTTATCATTTGAAATTCTATGATTTGTCAAACATTATATTTGTATTTCAAATCAAATTCATGTTGTCAAATGCAACCTTAAAGTCATCTCAAATTTTGGGTATCCACTTGTTTGTGTCCAAATTGCCCATTCTAGCTCGAGTCACGGAAAGGGGCCGCCCAATTTTCGGAGCAGGTCAGACGGACCCACAAATTTTACATTTAGATCTAAAACCCAACCTGTAGCCCCCCAAAACCACTTCTTTCAAGTCCGGGCTGGGTTAGACTGACCAAAATCCAAA
>JAYMTJ010000197.1:0-13929 GCA_036897525.1 Pelargonium x hortorum | reverse complement strand
TAGGGTTGCCGGGACAATGGGATATGTTGCGCCGGAGTATGCATTGTACGGGCAATTGACAGATAGGAGCGATGTGTACAGCTTCGGGGTTGTGCTTCTCGAGCTTTTGAGCGGGAAGAAGGCGCTCACCGTGGACAACGATAATCAACCCTCTCTCGTGACAGATTGGGCTTGGTCGTTGGTGAGGCGAGGGAGGGCTTTGGATGTGATCGAAGAGGGTGTACCGGAGCTGGCTGCGCCGGAAGTTGTGGAGAAATATGTATTGGTTGCTGTTCTTTGCTCTCATCCGCAGTTGTACGCTAGGCCGACGATGGATCAGGTGGTGAAAATGCTGGAAACGGAAATGTCGGTTCCTTCCATCCCCGAAAGGCCCGTTCCTCTAGTGGGGAAGCCCGAGGAATTGGAGGAAAAATCAGATGTGAGGATAGATTTGTTGTGATCAATGTGGAAGCTAAGGTACTATGGTTCCTAACTTTTGGAGTCACTTCCTGAACTGTAAATATATGAATTACATTTACGCTAAAATGTTCATTGATTCGTTTGAATATATGTGAATAATAGTGTACAACTAATCGTTGCGAGATTGTTAATCTAGCGATAATTGTTTGATAAGCTTCGAGTTTATGAAGTGTGAGCATGATATCGAGCATAATCGTGTTTGTGTTGACTGAATCAAGCATAATCGTGTACTGGCTATTTGATTTTTATGCATCAAGGGGAGGTTTGTGTAAGAGTTTGGCTTGTTGTTAGAGAAGACAATTAGTGTTGACTCGTTTTGTTCGTGTGTATCTAAAGTTGAGAATGTGCAGAACTGACAATGAAATTAACGTTTTTGGGTTTACACTTTTTGCAATCGTGCCGTGTTTGGGTTGGACTATTCAACAAGTTTAGTAATTATGTTGTGTTCGTATTGGGCCTCCAAAACACACACGATTGATTAGTCGTGTTTTGACACGTACAACACGCACAATTACAAGTATAATTGTAAATTACTTTGAATAACGTGTCAAGCGGGTCGGGTCGGGTCGCGTTGTGTCAAATTGGTTCTATGTTGTAGAGTGTGTTGATCATATTCGTGTCAGTAGTGTCGTGTCAACACGGTCCATTAATTAGTTATCGTGTTTCATGTTTATAATCGTGTCGTTTTGTGTTGCGCCATGTAGTACGATTACTAAACATGTCGTATTCATTTTGGGTAGTGCAACATACAAACAACTTTCAACACGACATGTATTTACAAGTTGCCAACTTTACGCGCGTCCTAACGAACTTGATTTTGCCGAACTCAAACTCATTTGTTTAAGGGTAAATTAGTTTTGTCTCTCCTAGATTGCCATTTTTTTTACTTTTAACCCTTACCTTCATTTTTATATGATTTTAACCCTTAAAGTTTTTATTTTTAGTTTTTTACCCCACATAACTTTTTGCTTCCGGTTTTCCTGTGCCACGTCCTTAGTGACTGCCACATAGGTCGTCCACCTCAGTGTCGCGTTGCCACATCACCACGACACCATTTATCTTTCCCAACACTCTTTCGTTCCTTCCTTCGCTCCAAAAAAATGGATCATCATCGGCAGAGTCTTACTCCGTCGAGATGAAGGCAACTGGATCTCGAATCTCTCGCTACAAATCTCGCAAATGGATTCTCTTCTCCAATCCATAGTTTGCCCTCTTCTATTCGCTCCATCCTCCCGAACCCAATCCAAAATCAATTTTTGATCTCGTCTCCAAAACCATACTCATCATTGGAATCAAGCTCGAAGAAAGAAATTTAAAATCTTTTTGAATTTGAACCCGCTTGACCCATCAAACCGGTTTCGCTTCGACACAATCATAATTAGATAAGAGAGTTTGTGTTGATGGAATCGGTGAAGATGAATATCGTATTGCGGCTTAGGGTTTTAAGCTGAGAAGGGTTATGTTGGTCTTAGATATGCGTTGTTGGGTTAAGATTGCTAGTGGAAAGCCTACATAGTCTAGAATCATCTTCGCTTGCCCCGACTCGTTTTTCTTGTAGAAATACTAAATAATGGTGGAGAAGGTTCGAGAATGGATACGGTCCTTAGGTCGGGATCGAGGTCAGAGTCGCCTCAGGCGACCAAATTATTTGATTAAGGTGAGATTCGTGATTAAATTTTTGGTGTTTTGATTTCGATTATTGGTTGAATATGGGATTTAAGATCAGATGTGGTGGGGACAACGACGAGTTATGGGTGATTTATGGAGATGAGATAGAGGCGATGAGAGGAGGAGGGAAAGGGAAGTGGTGGCAGTGGGTCGGGGAGGTTGAGGAGAGGAGGTTTGAGGATTGTAAAGGTTGCTAAACATGGAGGAGACATTATAGAGACACAAAAGGTGGGTGGAGATCTGCAACGGTAGGTTTTGGCTTGACGTGGAAGCTCGGCGCTAAGGTTGACAACCTATGTGGTAGTCACTAGGGACATGGCAGAAGAAAATCGTGAGCAACAGGTTGCATGGGTAAAAAAAATAAAAATAAAAACTTTAAGAACTAAAAGTATAAGAAATGAAGCTAAGAGTTAAAAAAAACAAAAATACCGACAATCTATGAGAGATAAAACTAATTTACCCTTAGTTTAATTTGGGTTGTGCTTGTGTTTGCTAAACCCCTTAAAGAATACGAATTCAAGTAATTTAGACAGCTGGTATCAACTATAGTGTTTAACTATGAACGTGAATGTCTCCTCACAAAACCCATGACCCACTACGCCCTACGGGCATAAATGACCATTCTAAGGTTCCGCAATTTCACATTTTTTTCTCAGCAATATCAACACAACTGATGAGACTTTGAACCTTAGATTTTTAAGAAATTTTTTAAACCACTTGGCATGATGGGTGTTGATCACAATTTCACAGTTATTATCATCAATCCATTGTCGTCCAGCGGTTAGGATACGTGGCTTTCACCCACGAGACCCGGGTTCGATTCCCGGCAATGGAATTTTGGTGTTACTTTACGGTAAGGCCATTTTGGCTTTACCGGTAACAACAGATCTGCTGTTAAGTGCAACATTTCAGACATAGAACACTGCCATCCCGGATAATACTCAAAAGCTTCATGTTTTTTGTTAAAATTTCTAAACTAGATTCCGATATGCTTTCAGTGCTGGCCATTTTGGCTTTACCAGTAACAACAGATCTGCTGTTAAGTGCAACATTTCAAACATAGAACACTGCCATAACAGAGCATTTTAGCTTATATGTTTTAAAATACTAGATCTCATCTATCTAATTAACTAAATTAAATTACTTTAGAACACATATGCACTCAACCTTTTCCACATGCTGTGGATTTGCCACCACAGGGGTTGTTTTCAATTAGGTTTACAGAGAATTTGGGGGTCTAAAATCCAATTTTTTTGGTGCAACTTTTACTAAAGAATTGAGACTTTTTTCCTCACAAGAGAAGAAAAAAGAGAGGAAATGTTCTATTTTGGTCCTCTCATTAATTATTTTGTTTTGAATTAGTACTCAATTTCGTTTTTGTTAGAATTTGATCTCTAAACTATGTTATTTTGTTTTATATTAATCCAATCCATAATAGTACGAGTCAAACCATTTTGAAACAAAATTATATTATAGAGGGAGCAAGCGTGACATGGTCGGCCACATCAACAAAAAATTGTCACATCAACTTGATATGACGGAATCGGTATGGATTGGAAAAATTGAAACAAAATAGCATAATATGGGATCAAATTCGAACAAAATGGATAGTTGGAGGATAAAAAAGAAACATTTTCCTCAAGTTTACAAAAAAATTGGGGGTCTGAAATCCAAAATTTTGGGGCAACTACTACTAAAGAATTGAGACTTTTTTCCTCAAAGAGAAGAAAATAAATAAATAAAGCATTAGCTTGATAGTATTGAAAGAAGAAGAAATGGCATTGCAAAGCAAATCCACCAACCTCAATATTCATCCACTTGTAACATGAGCATGAGCTGACAAGATTAGTCAAAGCAATTGGATTTTTCCTCATAAGACAAGTCTCATTTGCTGTCATGCCTATCTGTTAATTTAGCCCTGCAAATCAATATACATGTAATGTTTTAGTGCATTTCTTGATTTCTTTAAATCTGTTTCCAAATAGAAATTGCAATTAAAACAAAAGTGAACCAACAAAACTATGATAAATGACAGAATCTTAATACAGTACTATCGTATCATAGATTTGGATCTCCCAATATTCTAGAGCTTATGAAAATATAAAAATGCCCTTCAAACAACCTCAGAATGCAAATAAGAAACTCTAGTTTCTAGTATGTTAGCCTGTTTTGCTTGGGTTGCACAAGTTTCAACCAGATCCATGAAAATCACTGTTGAAGCCTAAATGTGTTGTCCTACATGATTATCATTCACCAATCTATTTTCATGGAATGTTATTTCATTTGGGAAGAAATTAAAAGCCAAATTGGACTCACCAACCTTAAGATAAAAATAATAACAAATTGTGTTGCCTCCTAATTTCATTTGAAGCAAGTTGCAAAGCAGACAACCAGACACATACAAGAAGAAACGTGAAAATATGTCTTTTTCTTATTCCAATTAGACCCAATAGGTCCAGCAAAAAAAAATGAAATAGAATATGTTGCATAAAATATCATTATCATTAATTATGAAGGCTCCAAGAAATGAATTTAAATCAAGACAGAAGCACCCAAAGGAAGCCCCCGTAGTTTGGTGGTGACTTCATTTATTTCTATTCTGACCAATGAACATAGCCAAAAGATGGCTATTGTTGACAGCCTTTCTTTTAGTGAAAATCATGTTTCTCATTAGAAAAAGAGTACAAAAAGGTTTTTAATGTATTTTTTGTTGCCTAATAAAAAATAATAAAAAAACTAATATTCTAGTTTTATTAGTAGAGCTCGCAATTCATGTGTGTCGTGTTCATCTATATGGGGCAACAGAAACACGACACGTCTATAAACACGTAACATGAACACGTTTGTCCATTTAGTTGGTTGACACGGCATGATTAGTAGTACACTACCTTGTCACTTGTCATGTTACCAACACGAAAATGACACCCTTATTTCGTATCGTGTTATCTGTTGAGACCTGAATTGTCAGCTCTATTTATAAGTTATAGTTTAATCTTTCGAGTGCAGTATAACGTTAGGACCACAATTTATTTCCTAATGCTTATGAAAATGACAGATTAGTTCCAATCTAGATCTGCAGATAAGTAGTACACTACCTTGTCACTTGTCAATACCAGGACTAGAGCAAGCAAGTTTTGCTCAGAATAAAGAGCTCTGTAGTCTATACCTGTTTATGTCAGTGGAATTTCAAGTTCAGAAGGCATTTTGAAGAATAGTAAGTGAATACCAAACTTAGCAGTTCAAAATATATAGTTCTTGTTGTGAACTCGTACCTGTTGTAGAATATGGCACTATCAATGTTTTCAGGAAATGGATATTACTTCGTTTTCGTGGAGTCTTCTTCTTATTGCCATTTATACTCACACTGACAATTGTATTGAAGTTTATATAGAGAAGAAGATATGGCCATGGAGGATATAGAGAGTACAGAGCCACTCATGCAAGAAACAAAGCATTTACCTGATGCAGAAGGGCAGAGTAGCAGCAAAGAGCAACTATGGATGGGCTATCTCAGCACGTTCGTTGCTGTCTGTGGCTCTTATGCATTTGGAGCCTGTGTAAGTTCTGAGAAATATATTCAAAGTCGTAGAATTAACTGAACATATATATATATATACAGGTTATTAATATAGAATAAACGAAGCAACATTAAAGAAAAGAATTCTTGAAAGGATCTGTGTCTCACTTGGAGTTTTGACATGCTTCTGTTTGTTCTCAGGCAGGATACTCATCGCCTACTCAGAATGCTATCACGAAAGATCTCGATCTATCTCTAAGCGAGGTATGTTGGTGATAACTGACAAGTATTTTGAATTGTATAACGTCTCCCGCTTACTGGGAATTAAGGTGTTCAAGAAACTAGAAATGAAGTTCACATAATACAAGTTTAGGAGTACACAATATCAGCAACTCATAACATGCTCACAACAGTGAACACTTGTTCTTTATTACCATGGCTTAACATAGATAGACAAATATATATCATGATGTGTTCTGTTTGGAACATTGTGGAATCCCAACAGGTACTTACTAATTCACTAATATGTGAGAACTTTTTGTTCACATTACAAAAATATAAAAAATATAACTCCAATTCATGAAATATAGAAGGAAACTGAGAAGACAGTACCGACAACAAGACTTTAAAGATAACATGAATGAGAAACAATTAAATAATGACTTGGAATGAAAACTGGGAACAGTAATCCAAGTTAAACAAACAAATAATGACTTTAATGATCATATGGGTACAGTTTGTTTATTTCAGACATCATTGAAAGTAATTTGTATTACCCATGAACTGCTGAATGAAATATTAAAAATATGGTACTCAACTTTTCGAAATTCCATCAGAAATTTCATAGCATTTGTTAGCTGGATCTTAGCAAGATTTCTGCATCAGGATAGTGTAAATAACTTTTGGCTCAGTAGTAGAGATGTGTCGTGTAAAACTGTTTTGGTGTATATGCATGCAGTATTCAGTGTTTGGCTCCATACTGACTTTTGGTGCGATGATTGGTGCAATCACAAGTGGACGCATTGCTGATTTCCTTGGTCGCAAATGGGTAAGCAAAGGAAAATACAATTATACAAATGAACCTATCAATGTTAAATTCTATTATGCATAACTTAGTTTCTAGTTTGATTCATTAAACGATATCTTCATCATGGACTGCATGCAGGCAATGAGAATATCCAGTAGTTTCTGTGTTGCAGGGTGGCTATCCATTTACTTGGCCGAGGTTTGTGTAATGTCATTCCCTTTCTAGTCTTAAGAATAAATTTGTCTCCACACTACAACATCAAAATTACATTTTTTTAGATATGAAACCTAATTCTATCTTCTATTTGTTATTATGAAAGGGGCCTTTGTCTTTAGATCTTGGAAGACTGGCCACAGGATATGGAATGGGAGTTTTTTCCTATGTGGTACATCTTTTTACTCTTATCAATCCGTTGACTTCTTAATACTGAAAATATATAGGGTTTGTATCTATATTTTGCCTAATACATTTTACTAACATGTTTTACGCCAATTTGAATTGATAATAAGGTACCCGTTTTCATAGCTGAAATTGCACCCAAAGAGCTAAGAGGAGCACTGACCACCCTCAATCAGGTAAAGACAAATATATGAACAAATCAGAGAATAACCTTAGGTAGTGTTTGGATTAAATCATGGGAATGAGCTAGAGCCATTTTCAAGACCAAAAAATCCTAATCCAAACATGAACAGCGAGAATTATATTCCCATTCCTCAGAAAAGTCCTAATCCAAACCCTACCTTAATTACTAACAATTCTATCTTTAAGCTTGGTATACAATTGTTTTTCACATGTTTATTGTTTTCTCATCTGCGAAACAGAAAAATACATTATTAGATGGCATTAGCTAGAAGATTATATACCAAACAGTACCTAATTTTATCTTATTTTTATGCAGCTTATGATCTGTTCTGCAGTATCTGTCGCATTCATAATTGGGAATGTAATGTCGTGGAGGGCTTTAGCATTAACTGGTGAAAACTACAAACTTCACTAGGCTTTCATTAGATTTCAGTAACGTCATAATATATATGAGCAATGAGAATATTGTTGGCTCATTGACAATAACGTATTAAAGATTATATGAACTTACATTGAGAGAAATTGCGGTTGTGCTTGCAGGACTTGTCCCGTGTGCAGTTCTACTTGTTGGTCTCTTTATCATTCCAGAGTCTCCAAGATGGCTAGTAAGAAACAACAAGAATCATTACTTCTATTTTCCATTTTGTTATTGCAACGTTCAGTATAGTGTATGAAGAGAGACTGACTTCAACACAAATGCAGGCTAAGACAGGACGAGAAAAAGAGTTCAAGTCTGCACTACAAAAGCTTCGTGGCAAAGATGCTGACATATCTCATGAAACCGCTGAAATTCAGGTACTATAGATTCTTTTCTTCATAAATATCAAAATATATAGAACATGATATTGTCAACATAAATTATATCATTTCTTGACAGGAATATATAGATACTCTTGATCGACTCCCAAAGGCAAAACTGCTGGACTTATTCCAAAGAAGATACTTGCGTTCAGTAACTGTAATTACTTCTATTTCTAACCGAATTTAGTAGTGTTTCCATCCAATTGATCAACTGCTTAGTAAACTGCAGACAATTAAGACGGGATTTTTAATCCTTTTTATCTCTTAATATTTGAATATATTTGCTCATTGTCAGATAGGAGTTGGATTGATGGTCTGTCAACAATTTGGTGGAATCAATGGAATAGTTTTTTATCTCAGCAATATTTTTGACTTAGCAGGTAAATATTGTTTTTTTTTAAGCCAGAAGAAGATGCAAGTATCCTAGTAGTGCATGCCCCTTTAAAAAAAATTTGTTTTGAAAACCTTTATGCTCATTATGGATCCAACCAAACCAAATAATTACGCCACAGGTACAGAAAAAGGGACAGAATGTAAATGGAATAAACTAGGCAAAACAATACATTCAACTAAGATTTAGTATCTTTAGCATTGACATATCTTCATCTTCCAAGTTCAAGATTGAGAGTTCTAATCAATGACTTTTGAGCATTTACTATTTATAAGCTTAATCAGTAATAATTAACAACTCCAATTACTATCTTTGTGATTTTGCAGGGTTTTCAGCCAGAGTTGGAACTATAGTCTATGCCTGCCTCCAGGTTTCCGACTCTCACAATTATAGTTCCCTACAGATATAGAGTGTGCTTGGTTTTCGATATTTCCTTGCTTTCATGTCTTTGAAGACAACGACAACGCAAAACAAACTGTTTAGTTAAAACAATACAGGAAACTGAAAACTAAGAATTAATTTCCAAACCAAGCACACCCAAATATCTCTTTCTGCAAGGAATCACATTAAAATGTATATGTTTTGCAGATCGCAGTTACTGCATTAGGTGCAACTTTGATAGATAAAGCTGGAAGAAAGCCTCTTTTATTGGTAAATCGAAGTCCTAGTAGAAAACACTATTAACTCTAAAACATACTTCCCATGAAAGAAAATCAAAATGGATACATTCTGTTTAATATATTTCAGGTTTCTGCAACGGGATTGGTCCTTGGATGTCTTCTATCAGGGATCGCATTCTACATGAAGGTAACTACCTAACTTCAAATCCAAAAGGCTTTGTATTTGTGTTTCTCAAACTTTTAGTTGATAAAAATTATAATCATCTTGTGAACCAGGCTCATGAATTGGCACTCGAAACAGTCCCCATTCTTATAGTACTTGGCCTACTGGTAATTCTGCTCCAATTAATCTCTAACTATATCTAAATTGACTATTCTACCACTCCTTTCTGATATTGACTATAACTTGGCTTCAGCTATACATAGTATCGTTTTCAATAGGAATGGGTGCAGTTCCTTGGGTTGTGATGTCAGAGGTAATCAGAATTTGCAAGATTTTCATCAACCTTGACAATTTGATCTTACAGCATAGCTAACACACAAATTGTGCTTATAACAGATATTCCCTATAAATATTAAAGGGACTGCCGGAAGCCTAGCAACATTGGTGAACTGGGGTGTGGCATGGGCATGTTCCTACACTTTCAACTATCTTATGACATGGAGCTCCTACGGTATATAGAACCAAAACTTCATTGTTTTACTTTACTAAGAAACGATAAAGAAGGATCAAGTTATAGACATGGTAATAAAAATGTGCAATGGCAATGGAAAACCACTGTTACCTTATCAGAGCTCTTGTTTATATGGTTCCAGGTACCTTTTTTCTTTATGCCGCAACCAATGGACTGGCCATACTGTTCATAATCAAGGTGGTGCCTGAAACGAAGGGGAGAACCCTGGAGCAACTTCAAGCAGCTATTAGCGCATAGAGAAGCAGACAATCGAATTAAGGATCATTCTCTCAAGGATATTGTCATATGAATGTTGAAAGCATATGTACACATTTAAGAGAAGGTATAAGCTTCAAAATTACTAAAAATATTTTGATGCTGTAATATTCATGTGGAAGCCCATTTATCCTCAAGAAGATGATGTTTGTGTATGCAGAACTAGAAAAACAAAACCATGTAGTATGTTATTTTGGACTAAGTTCTAGATTAAACATTACGACATATCAATTGCAACTCTCAGAAGGTCGCTCTAATATTAAAGAAGTGCCAACTTACAATACTGGCTTTAAAATGGAGATCCAGAATGCTCCCTGGAAATACATAGTAAGGAAAAGCAAATAAGTACAGATATTGTAGAGAAGAATAATAGTACAGATGAATCCCTCCCATTGTCAGAGTTCCAATAAATTTCCCTTGACAATATAGATAGAATAGTATTTGCATAAACTATATAGATGGAATTTTGGAAATATATTGAAGCAAAAGATATATAACTGTGAATCTTCATAGAATTTAATTGTCACATCACATCTAGTAACAACAAAAGCAGCAATAAGAATAGTTGTTACAAGTAAGTTAAAATTTCCCTAATTGAAGATTGTGGCAAATGGCATACTGAAATGGATTTAAGATGTCTACGCAAGGCATATATGACTTGAATCCACCTCCAGCAACCAAGCATTCCATATATTATTGCCTCAGTATCATACAGTCAATGAAATTTCATGCTCTTGGCGGATCCTTGCAGAGTCTAAAAGGTTACTTCAGTAGGAGGGCTGAATTTTGTCATACTCCAACACATCTGTCTACAGACATAAAAGCGACGAGAACAGATCCATAAAATCAACAATTACACAATTTTTTATAATCTCTGGTGTTTTATATAGCCTTTTTTGGGGATGCATTCCTCGTGTCAACTTTCAATAACTTGTCAGAGCTACAAATGGGTTCTTGTGCTGCTTTTGATGAATCTACATACGACTTGTCTCCAACTACCAAGCGTTTATATAGAAGGAGATGATTTCGGCAGACCGATAAAATTATAAGAGCCAAAAAAGTTCATTCATTTGATCAAAAGCACAAAAGTTTTGCAATGCAGGAATGAGTTTGTGAGATTCCAAAATCCATCCCATTCCGACGGCCTTAGCTGTCTGGAGAATCCAGACAGACAGTCACAAAAGCAAATCCTTCCATGAGTTCAGCAATCTTGCAATTTCTTATAATCTTAGGTGGTTTATACTGGCTAGCTGGTGCTCCACTTTTGATGGCAACTTGCAGTAACCTGTCAAAGCTACCAGGCCTTACAATGGAT
The DNA here is from genome assembly GCA_036897525.1 of Pelargonium x hortorum. Classification (NCBI taxonomy): domain Eukaryota; kingdom Viridiplantae; phylum Streptophyta; class Magnoliopsida; order Geraniales; family Geraniaceae; genus Pelargonium; species Pelargonium x hortorum. The sequence continues at coordinate 2,599 of JAYMTJ010000197.1, read as the reverse complement.
ACCAACAAAGGGCCTAGCTGTCCTCTATCCTTCTGGACTTTGTAAATACCTCCCAAGCCATCCTCAAGAGACAAACAACACTTTTTAAGAACAACCAATTCCTCTGACATCTTTGCTTGCAGAGACACACATCCCTCTTCAATTTCTATAAAAACCTTCAACTGCTTCGGGCTCAGTTCCAAATCCAAGAAACACGCAAACTCTTTAATCTCTGCAGCCATTTCATCTCTCAGCACACCTCGAAAACCTTCCACGGCAGACATCAAGTCTCTCTCCGTCACTAACTCAAAAGCAGTTTTAGGAGCTCTCATCACAAACTCCATTTGTGGCGATTCGTTATAGAATCCAACAATCCTTACTACATCACCCAAACGGTACCGATACAGTCCTCTAAAAGTAGTCACAACCACTTCATACATCGTCCCTACTTCAACACCAGAAAATTCGACAGTTTCTGCACCAAAACTGGACTTTTCAGGATCATAAGGAAGGAATTCAAAATAGGCCGCGGTTGGAAGCATAACAAACCGGGTTGTCTCAGGAGGTTGAGTGATGTCCAAGTTAATTCCCACACAGCATTCTGAAGCAAAGTAGTCTCCACCCAACACAGGCACCTCTCCTGCAAAGTACTTAAGTTTTGGATAATATTGTTTCATACTTCCTGTGGTTACACACTTGAGAAAATGAACATTAGGCCACAACTTCCCCACAATCCCTCCCCAATTCTTTTCTTCACAAACTGATCGGATTCTCTTTGACAAATCCAATTGAGGCCCACCAAGAACTTCGACCACAGATTGTCTCATAGCAGCATCAGAAATCTCAGAACTGGGAAACCCATTTTCAATATCCTCACAGAGTAGCTCCCACTTGCATTCCAGCATATAAATTGCCCTAACCAATCCCTCAGCATAAGGGGCAACAATCCCATCTATCAAATTGGAATTCCTCAGCCCACAGAGAAGATGACAATACATTTGCTGCTCAGAGTCCAATCCAAGAATGACTTCTTGGGGACTAGCACACTTGGTAAGAAATTGGGACAAGCTAGCCTTGCTATTCTGCAATGGAAATGCAGAGGCTGCCATCACCTTGGTTCCACCTTTAGTGTAGGTGACATTGCCAGCATATATAAATCCTAGGATTTTATTCACTATCGGCCTCGGAGGAAACAACCTAAACAAACATCCAAATTCATAAATCAATATTATTAAATCTGAAACATCAAATTTGACTTAATTCAATTGCTAGCACGCGCGCGCGCACACATATATCCTATAGGATTTTATTCACAGACACCCTCATAAGAAACAATAATGGACCAAATAGTTTGAGCTTCAATAGAATAACACAACAGCTGGCCAATCACTTGTAAATGGCACCGCAACTCTATCATCATACAATTTGTGATTCTTTAAATGGTCTGTTTGGATTTGATATAAAATTCGGGATTTGAGCCACATCTAATATTTGGATGCACAAGGAATTCAGATTTGGATTTGAGTTGAATACAATAGAATTCAAAATATGTCTACAACATGGGATTTCAAATGACAACTTGAAATTCTATGGTTTCCTAAACATTATACTTGTATTTGGAATACAGCATTTCAATCAAATCCAAGAATCCAAATGCAATGCTACTGTTTTCTTTTCTTTAGACAGTAAACATGACCCACCCTTTGAGCCTTCACATATTTGTCGAGTCAACCAATTTCAAGTGGCTTTGAGTGTGCCTTCGATCCTAAGACGAAGTAGACTCTGATACCATTTGTTAAGTCCAAATAGTTTGAGCTTGAATTCACATTGACTCAATCTCATATAAATCTTACCACAACTCACACATTGAATTTGGCAATGTTTTTACTCTTTTTCATTTCAGACTACCATAAACAACCTAAACAAACATCTAGATTCATATATCAACTAATTTTCCCAAGTCTGTAACATCATTCGACCTAATTCAGCTGCTACAGATTTGAATCAGCAAAGAAAAATAAAATTAAAATGAATTCAGTAGCATACAAATTCATAAATCAACTATATTCCTAAATCTGTAACTTCAAATTTGACCTAATTCAACATAATTCAGTTGCTACAGAATTGAATCAGCAGAAAGAAAAAACGAATTCACCTTCGCAGCATAGCACCAGAGCTCTGGTGAGCCAAAAAAGACGCTGCTCTCGAAGGTGGAGAATCGAAGTACGGTATCAATTTCGGCTCCATAGAACTCGTTCCAGAGCTGTAGAAGAAGCAGACTAGAGGATCAACGGACAGGAGAGGCTGATCGGAGCCGGACGGATCATTGACCATCTGATCGATTAGCTCAGTGTAGTCCGCGTAAGAGGACAACGGAACGGTTCGCCGGAAGGTTGCAGGATCAACCATCGGAGAATCCAGATTCCGGAGGTAACGTACGCCTGAGTGGCGGCCGAGGATGAACCGGAGGGTTTCGAGCTGGTGGCGCGTGGAGTTCCGCGTCGAGTCTTGGAGCCACTTCAGAATCTCCTCATCGGTGACCGCCATTTGAATAAAAACTTGTGCGTAGGCTACAATCGTACGCTCACGGTGCAGGTTGGCTGAGACGGTGCTCTGGTCG
>JAYMTJ010000196.1:0-13937 GCA_036897525.1 Pelargonium x hortorum | reverse complement strand
TCCTTGTGGCAATTCTCAGAGTATAATTACTTCTTCAGCGCCAGAGCATGCTCTCCAGGCGTTTAAGCTGTTAACTGAAAGTACTGCTGTCCAGGTTTTAGTCCTATCCATTTCCAATTACTCTTCCAACTTCATTGATTATCCTCTGTTTTGTTTACTTTATCATTTTCTCGAATGGTGTCTGTATACACTGTAAAGTATTGAACTTGTTTCTTCATTCACTGTCAATTCATATATGTGTTTACTGCTGCCTTTTTACAAAATTTTGGCAATGCTATATATTTGATTGTTGCAGAGCATGCCATAAAATTTGTTGGAAGTATTAATGTAAGGCCAAATCATTATATATAGTTCATTTTTAAAATTTAACATGTTAGAGTTGGTTTTGATCATGGCTTTGCCTAGAAGGTGAACATGGCTTCTATGTTGCTTTTCTCACTCTCCAACCCGCTTGCAGATAGACATGTTTTTAGCAGCCTATGTGTGTAAGGAAGTAAGGAAGTACATATGATGTGAAGGGCGCTTATTTAGAAAGGCCTCTGATTGTGCACCTTAAATCCTACTAATAAGGCTCACATTTTCCTATTTTAGTTGTTATTCTAATTTAACTAAACTTATGCAACCAGCTTCATTGAATTTCTATGCCGAAGCTTAAAAAGTGTATTGGCATTTTGGCTCCTTAGAATAGATGAGGGTAAGACTTGTTTTTTTACTTTTTTATGCATATGCAGTGGGTTTCTAGAGTGTGGCTTTGGAGTCCTAGACTTTCCTGAACTTCACTGGTGGGTGATTTGGAAGTTGTGGTTTTCAGTGTGTAGCTTTGGAGTCTTAGACTTTCTTGAACTTCACTGGTGGATGATTTGGAAGTTTGAAGGGTCTTGAAAATTTTTAAACTTCACTGGTGGATGATTTGGAAGTTTGAAGGGTCTCGAAATTTTTTAACATTAAAGGTGTGAAATTAATAGTAGTAGAGCTTAGTGTTTCTGTTTGCTTGGCAGGCTATATTTTGGAACGTGTAAAAAAGCAGTTTGTTTGATTTCTTAGTTCAGCTACACACTTTCTATCGATGGAACTGATTGGAAGAATTGCCTGTTTTTTCATTTTGGAACAATTGCCTGTTTTTTCATTTTATACAGACTGTTGTTGCTTCAATTTACAGAATGTCTTGGCAGGGGATGTTTTGGAACAATGTGTTAAAAGCAGTTTGTTTGATTTCTTAGTTCAGCTACACACTTTCTATTGATGAAACTGATCGGAAGAATTGCCTCTTTTTTCATTTTATACAGACTGTTGTTGCTTCAATTGCTTGTGATCAAAATGTCTGGGATGCTGTGTTGGGTAATCGTGCACTCGTGGAATTTCTCGAGACTCAGAGAAGCAGTAAGAATTAACCAAGAGTTTCTCAGTTGGTCCCTCCCTCTCAAGCTATTTCAATATGCTTGTTTGTATGTTCCTTGTTGCAGGCACTCGCTTTGAAGAGATGGACAAGATGTCGTCTATTGCAGATTCTGATTCTCAGTATCAGTATCAAGATACTCCAACGACATTCGCTGACATTCCAGATTTGAGCTTGCTGGCTGAGAGGGCTGGAAGTGGGCTTGCCAATGCAGTGCATAGTGTGAAGCTGATGGTGCTCGAGATGGTGAGCAGTGCGTCTGATGTGTTTCAGCACATCTTCGGAGCTTCGATATCAGATGATAAAGAAGGCGATGATAAGTTTAGTTCGATGGAGAAGAAGGTGGGAGCATCTTTGATGGGATTGGCAGTGATGGTTATTATGGTGATTTTGGTGAAGCGAACTTAGATAATAGTAATGGGTCGTTTTATTTGAGATGATGCACATCTCTCTTGAGCAATAAATTGAGGGGACACTCTTTGGAATATATTATTTTCCACTTATGTTTGAACTTTTATTGAGCATCTTCTATCAGATTTTACCATTTTGGGTCACTAATTTTTCACACTGAAAACAAAATGAAATTTCGTATCTGCAAACTTATCAATGTTATTGTGAACTGATAATCGCCGGCATTCTCCATCCAAACATGTGTCATCATCTTATAGAATTCGACAAAACCCCAACTTTTCAATCCTTAAAACTATCGATCCCTCTCATTAGATCATGAACTTTTGAGACCTTTGAATCAGGTTTCTTTGGAGAAGCTCTTTCAAGTATTCTTCAGCAACTTGCTCCAATGTTCTTCCCTTCTTTGGCTTCACAAAACCCTCAGCTATCCAATGCCGGATGATGAACAGAATAATCTTCTAGAAAGATACCAAAGTACAAAATGCAAGATTTAAGATGGTACGGCAAATCATGATAACTCAGAGCGAGAATTTTTGTAATGTTCGTAAGATGAGGATCACATTCCAACTCATACTGAAGTCTTCGACAAATTTTTCCATTCCATTGCGGTCTTTTCCAGCAATGACCACAATTGCAAGGGGCAATCCCTAGCACCTTTTCAGAATTTCAAGGGCAAATACTTCCAACACTTTAGGACATAACTGAAATGCTTTTTTGCAAAAAAGCTCCCATGCTGAGTTTGGATCCAAGGATTGCAAATTGTGGACATGAGTGAAACAAGATTTCCTGCAAAAGATGGAAACATTTTCGTTTGTGTCACTGTTGATTTGGTTGCTAAGCACAAGGAGAGCAACATGTATAAGAACCTAAGCTAGCACCATAAGATATGTACAATGAAAGGCCTAAATTTGTTAATGTCACTGTTGATTTGGTTGCTTGGTGAGAAGTTGGAGGCCAAGTGCCAACTATGAAGAAACCAATAAGAGCCTTCGGCTCCAAGTAAAGTTCATTTAGGACTCAATGCCTTTATACATTATTCTTTTTCGTTCCCAAAATATTCACATGATACAAGATCTCATCGCTGAAACTGTTGCACAAAATACTACATAAACAACGACAAAACTAGAGCAAACTGCAAACACTTGAATTGCACAAACAACTTATCAGACCTTTCTCTTAATAGATATGTCCACAGTATGATGTCAGTAGCTGGACTCTGAACTGAACTAACTTGGTGAAACATTCTTTCGAAGCAACTGTCTTTTCAATTCAAATAAGTACTCTGCAATAATCATGAAAAGAAAGGGTAAATGAGGTTACTACATTACTGTTGATCATAGATGTTGAATTTATTTTATTGGTGTGAATAACTTGTTATAACTAGTACAAGAGAGCCTCCTTTATATAGGAGATTAGAACTAGAAATAGGAAATACACTAGACTAGTAGATTAAACTAAACTTTTCTAAATACAATATTTCCTAATTTCACTAACATCTTTCCTAATTCTAATAAACTTAGAATTGAATCTCAACAAATAAAATATGGGATCTTCCGCACATATATTTCTTCTCCATGTCATCCCATTAAATGTACAATCAAATAGCAGGGTTTAGCATGCATTTTCCTAATAATAATATATATCCTAATTTCACTAATACCTTCCTAATTCTACTAAAGTTATAATCGCATCCTGACCATCCTCACATTAGACAATAAAAATTGTTCATAATATTTTCTGGAAGTAAAATTGTTCATAATATAATTATTCTGATATTGTAGATGTTGTTCTTTCCACGAAAATGTTTGAAGTAATCATCCTCTATCAGCTTCCTTCAAGTATTCATTCATTTTACTTCTGAGCTACACCCAAAGTCAGCTTTGAAAGATGTTTCTTAGTCAGGGGCATTTGCTGAAATGAACTATTTACATCTGAAATCTCACCCTCAGCCTAATTACTACATCTGCCAATAAATCAAACTTAGATTTTGTTTGTCATCTTTTAATTGGTTAAACAAACAGACTTAAAATCACAATTCCATCTCAATAAGCAGGTCCATTACCAGCTTGCTATGGTAGCATTAGCTAGTATAATATATGATCATCTAATTTTGAGACAAAAAGTTGAGAACTACAGCAACTAATTGGTCATTTCCATCAAGTTCTCATATATACTTACCCTTTTTACCGACAACTCTAGTTATTATTAGTATTTTAGGTTATTTAGGACTTTGATAGTTATAAGCATTTCCTAATTTTGGGATCCGTTCAACATAAATATTATGCTATATTTTGAGATTAATTTTGGAATATCGAACAAACACCAATCATTGATTATCTCCCTATTGTTTCTTCTTCCTCTTGAATTCGTTTTGATTCTATCCTTCTCTTATTCTCTATCTAATTTCTTAATCCACATCACCCTTTCTGTTGCTGAAGAAAAAAAAAAATACGCACACATTTAAGCAAATTATTGCAGATAACCAACTACTAAAATCTTTCTCACAACACATCAAAGGTCTATCCTTACTTTATAGCACAAATTCTGAATTTGTTTTCATATTTTGTTAACAGAAGTTCATGAGCAAAGATAATTGTGAAGATTCAATGCTAAGTCTAATAGAATTTGAAAAAGTGTTAGTGAAATTAGAAAATATATTGTATTTAGAAAAGTTTAGTTTAATTTTCTAGTCTAGTTTATTTCCTATTTCTAGTTTCATCTCCTATATAAAGGAGTCTCTCTTGGTCTATTCAACTCTGGATTGCATCTCCAGTTCAATTTATTTTGAAAAATTTCTTTCTGTAATCCCCCCTCTTTATGAGGCTTTGTACTATTTTCTGTTTCCATCTTGGAATCTTAATAAAATAGTCGTTTGCTGATCAAAAAATTTAGAATTTAGGGATACTCAAACTCATAACTGCTGGATCCAAATTAGACAGGAGGCCCGCATCAGAGTATGTGTCTTTCGTTTGTATGAAAATTTGGCGACTTGGGAGAGTAAGAAACAAAATCTACTTTCATTGAAGCCGAATATTGTGCTCTATATCACACAACCACAAAACTTACTTGGTTAAAAATTCTGTTAAATGAGATTAGATTTTCTCCTATGAAGCCTATGGTGTTCTTGTGACAGCACAACTCTTCAAAATGTTTGCAAGATAGAACTCACATTGAGCTTGACATGAACTACATCAAGCACAACCTTTATTTTTTATTTTTTTATTTATCAGCAAACATGTACTCTTTAATATAGTTTCCAAGTTAAAAACAAAAGTACATACACCCAAGGAAAGCAAAGAAAACAAAGAGTACAATGATGAAACAGTAAGCCTGATCTGAAAGAGAAACTTAGGTGGCTAGAGGATTTGCCATCTAGTTTGCAAGAGACCAAGAGATGCAATTTTGTGCAGCTAAGGAGTATTTAGAGGAGATAATGTGGAAAGATGTTCCCCGGATTTTGAATGCCGTTACCAAACCGTCTTATGATTGCTCCTTGAATACTAGTATGTTCCCTACATCAAGAGTGTTGAACAGTTGGCATACATAATGACCCGTGCTGTTGTTGGTGGTCCATTTCATGGTTCATTATCCAAGTTGGGCATGTGTGATATCTATGCAATTACTTGAGGGGGAGAATTAGAATATAAGTCAAGATTGATTTTGTATCATTCTTATTGATTAGGTTTCTAAAGCTTTATCCTTCTGGAAACTTAGCTTTACTGATTTCAGCTTACCCATATGTTTTTTTTTTTGGGGTGTAAACCACCGGTTTAATCCGGTTTGGGGTTTAGTCACAATTAAGGCTCTTCTCCCCTCCTCATAGATGTTTTTAGTGGGGATCGAACTCGAAAGCTCTTCCTACAATCTCAGCCTGAGTTGCCAATTTAGCCACAACCGATTTGTCATACCCATATGTTTAGAATACTAAGATTTCTGAAAGACAACTCAAAATCCATAGGAAGGAACATTAACGAGAAATTAGTTTTATTTTTGGCATGCACTTCTAGTTATTAGATTTAGGTGGAGACATTTAAGATCGAGTATGATGAATGATCGGCTATATAATTATTGACGGGTAATTTGTTTTTTGACAAAATGAAAATTCACATTACTAACTGAATCTCTTGGTACAGTACAGTGGACTGTCAAAGCATAGCTAGGGAGACACGAAATTTATAATTAGTTAAGCATTTCTCCATAACTTAGTTGTGGTCTTCCTGATTTTGCTCTAATCATCCTGTAACTGTTTGTGCTGCTTGATGATCACTTCCCAAGACTTGAGCTTGAGCTAATTGTTGAGAAATTTGCTGGTGATGGTAATGAAAAAGATTTATTCATAATGCTTGTGATACCTTTGGACTTCGCTTCTTTAGTTGACCTTTCTAGTTCTAGTTTGTTCTTGTAACTTATCGTTGGAGAAAAGTTTTCAATGACAAAGCAAGTTTTCCACTCTGTTACATATTCCAATGCTGAGACCACCTGAATAAAAAGTGAGTGAAGTCAGTAAAATATAACATTTTACATTTAAGATCTCATAGTGCTGTATCAAGTTATAAATTAATAGTCCTGTTGAAATCCATTTATCATATGCACTCCACCTAAGGTTATTGTGAAAAATTGTTAGATCAATCACTCAAGGCAGCTGTGAGAAACTCTTAAGACTTTTTCTCCAAGGAGAGAGCTGGCAAAAAATTCTGCCACTACCAGTCAGTAAGACTTACTGAGTTAGCATCTTTCTACTGCTTGTAACTTCTATTTATACATTTACAGCCTAGTGACACAAAATCAAGATGATTGACACTTACCTTATCCATCGCTGGTCTTTTTTTAGGATTCTTGCTTGTACATTTTTCTGCTACTTGAACCATCCAAAAGAGTTGGTCAGCATCATGAGAGTCAGCGATTCTTGGGTCAATCAACTCTATATACTTCCGTTCTTTCAGGAGTGGTCTTGCCTGCAGATATATGACATGTATGAGCAAACTAGTTAAAAGCAAAATAGATTTTTGAAACTTCGGTGCCCTAAAAGAAAGGAGGTAAACAAAATAGAAGAAAACAAACTCAAAGTAGAAGTCTCTCATTTTAGGAAACGAAAGTTTGGGTATGTCGTTTGAATAACACTCAACTTTCAGGGGCAATATGATTAAAGGAATGGCTAACTAGAGCTCATATAGTAAATGTAAAACTTGACATTCCATTTCAAATAATCAGGGTTTGCCAAGTAGTGTGTTCAGGAATATTACATCTGTACCATGAGCTTATCCGATATGTCGTTTCTTTACAAGACTTGGTCTGTCTGTGGAAAATCTTAGGTTGATATAAAAGCAGGTTCGAAATAGAATGTGAGCTTTTGTGTATCTTCAGCCAGCATTAGCGGATGAATGAGAATTGATGGCATGAGTAAATGATGGAAATGCAGAGAACTGATCAGAATCAGAATTTTACAAGTAGGATAGGGTATATGGTAAATTATAAGTGAAAAATTCTCTCTTGAGATGATCTTGGACCACCATATAATGACAATGCAACTACCAGAAGTTTTCTCATGAGAGGAATGAATTGTATTTTGGTTTTTACCCATCCCGCTAGACTTTGTTCCCCTAGTGTTTCTGCAGCATTTCTGCCAGTGATCAGCTCTAGTAGAACCACCCCGAAGGAGTAAACATCTGTTTTAGTTGACAAATTAACTTTCTCTGCACACTCTGGTGCTACATATCCATAAGTTCCAGCAGCTTTACATTTTGAGGACTGATCTGATTCATAGTGCATCCTTGCAAGCCCAAAACCTCCAATCTGAAAGTACATTTGTGATCAAATAGGATATTTATTTTGAAATTCTAAATGTATATTTATGTTAACTCAGTAGCTTATAGAATCCAATATTAAGTCATTACCAGTGGTTCAAGATCATGAGTAAGAAGGATGTTGCTTGGTCTTATATCTCTGTGAATCATGTTGTTTTTATGTAGATAATGCAGACCTCTTGCTGCACCCAATGCTATTTTTGTCCTATCTGTCCATGTCAATGGTGTGGGGCTATATCCTGCATCATGCCAGAAAATTCAATGGCAACCTTTTCGAGCAAAAAAAATAAAGTTAAATTTCTTGACATTTCACTTTGTGTGCATGTAATGTATTTCTCTTACTTGATAGATGTCTGTTGAGTGAACCATTGCATGCATATTCATAAACAAGCAGCCTATGACTACCTTCTGTGCACGATCCCAACAGGATGATGACATTCTTATGTATGATGTTGCCTAGTTTCTGGACTTCTGACTTGAATTGTGTTTCTCCCAGCAAGGCTACATTTCTAAGTTGTTGAACAACTATGTTCAGCTTGCATTTTAGCCATCCTCTATAAACAGGTCCAAATCCACAATCAGATAGAGAGTTCTTCGGTGAAAATCCATCTGTAGCAGCTTCGAGTTCAGAATATTTGAAATCCATCTTCCATCCAACTTTGGGTCTTCTATTATTACAAATGGTGCATCTCAAGTATTCAAACATCTCTTGAGCATCCTTCCCTTCCACTAAATCTGTAGTGCTGCTACGTGGTGACACTGCTTGATCTTGGCTCACTTTATCAGCTTTTATTTTACCTATAATCATTAATAGCAGAAACCCCAAAACCAGAAAGAAGACAGACACAGATAGAGTGAACAATTTGTTATGTGTTTCTGATGGAAAATATTGAAGTGTGTTCTATCATATAACTTATGGGTCAGCATGTTTAATATCATATTAAAAGTAGTAAATTACCTGTGGGGAAAAGTTCAATGCTGAATAGATCCTCTCCTTCTGGGGATCCTGGCATCATTTCATCATATGCCATTTGGCAGTTGCAACTATTTTCTGTTGGGAGCTTTGCAGCTTCTATTCTTTTTGGTCCTCTCAGTAGCTCAATGTTGTCGTTAAGCTTCATCCTTGATATCCCACATGAAAGCTTTTCTAGGAAGTATTTCCTGTCTTTCTTCATCTGCCTGTACCAAAGTTGAAGTTGTGATCAATATCATTGCGTCTTCAATATATTTATTTTACTGTTTTTTATTGTCACTGTAAAGAAGCATATACAGTTCCACCTTGTAACTTCTATGCATACAGTACGGTAAATTGGTTAAGTTTATGATTGGATTATTTTCTGACCTGTCAAGTATCACCCATGTTGGTTTCAAACTTTCAGCTGCTCTTAAAGCGGCAATCTTAGGAGTAGGTCCTGTAGCCACCTCTACCTTTAAACCTATCTGTGATTTTTGTGCACAAACTTCATTAGCTCTTTATGACATAGTGTTCCATAATTATGAAGTTGTAACTACCAAAAGCTAGATGATTGCTTAAATCTAGTGAAAAAGTGCCCTTAATCCAAAGAAAAGCATGTTTCAGTAATTAACTACCTTAAGTACCTCATACAGCTTAGACATCTGCATGAGTTCTACATTATTGTGATATGTTTCCTTTCTCCTTGCTGATTCTATGTCAAGGATTCTCTGGTTTGGTCCCAATATAGAATTGGAGTCTTCCCTGCTTTTGAATCCCACTGAATAAATGAAAAAAGAATACAGCAGGTAAAAATTACTAGTTGATTATACCTATGCAACAAATACTTGCAGTGGAATTCCATAATATATTCTTATTTGATAACTTTTCTCTTCCTTCAGGAGACAGAACACAACTGCTAACGAATCTTCTAGCTTACAGTGAAAGAAAACTTACTAGGGTTATTAACCTGGTGAAGAACTGCCAAAAGGGTGAGCTTATCTCCGGGTTTAAGTGATAAGCCATGGAGCGCCCACCTGATAGCACTCAAACTAGCGTCTCTTGATGCATCCTGGATCACCACCACACTCTGAGCTTCCATGCGAGAGAGTTTCCTGTCTAAAGTTCTCACCTGTCGGACACCAACAGAATGTAATAAAAACGAGGAAAACGCCGTTATGTAAGAAGATTTGCATTAACAGGGTTATGTGTTGTAGCAAATAGCCAATATTGATGTTAAGCACCTCAATAAAAATAACTTCGGACGAGCAGTTTAGCAGACTCTTCTTTAATTGTCTGCTAAGCTATTGAATTTATGACATCCAAACACAAGATATATTGAAAAGATGAAGACTGAATAAGTAAACTTCATACGTAGCAGATAAGATATTTCAGGTAACACTAGTTAATGTTTCATAGCTCATTATTCTAAAGAGTGTTTGTGTATGCATATAGTTAGGATGTGAAAAATCAGGGTTTCAGTTTCAGCATCCCTATACAGCTAAGCTTATGGATCAAGCTGGGATAATATATTTTGTAAGAACACGTGATTGATGTTGGTGAATCCAGCAAACATCTTCGATGTTGTTTTTAGTGCATATTTGTATATGGATATTCCAAGAGAACTTTTTGTTTTTAGATATGCTTATGTTGAAGAGGTTTTGTGTTAACTTTTATTGTTATTATCTCTGATGTCTTATTTGGTTAATTCCAAAGCTGAGCATCTTTTCCTATGACTACCTTGTCTATGGAAAATTATGCGTAGAAGACAACAATAAGACTAAGAAAGTTTGATAAAAACAAGGTTAAAACAATATTGTCTTTACTGATTGAGCCACTGAAAGAAAGAGCCTTTGAAAGACTAAGTGTTTATTATTTATTGCAGGAGCAATGAGAAAGCTCCAGCAGCAAATGGGTGTTTACAATGTAAGGTTCTGCATCCAATTATTATATATGCTGCAATTTAGATATTTAACTTGTTGCCCTTCCAGGGTCTCAAGTTTTTGGCTTCTCTTTTATCGTCAAAAAATGGGACTAGAGAATATGAGGTCACTGATTACGACAGAAAAAGGTAAATTTAATGCTTATGTACACTGAAAGGATATCCAACTGTACTTATTATTAAGGACACGTTTATATTACATTACCGAAAAACATTACATTACATAATGTGAAAGCAACTGCAACGATCTGATCTGGATCATGAAATTAGTAGAACTTGCTCCTAGCTTTTCTTCATCTTCAATTGTTAATTACAAGCCACAACTCGAGCGTGATTTTCGGATAATTTACCACCTGAGCTTTTCGGTAGGAAAATACTACATGACAGGCCAGAGGTGAAAAGTTACAAAATCACAATATTAACATGAGAAGACAAGAATTAAACTAAAAATGAAGAAACTTTGATTAGTGAAGCTGGAGTTAATAGATTAGAAACAAACCTTCTTAATAAGGGAAAGATAGTAAGGCTTGACTTCTTCCACGTCGACTTGAACCTTGCTCTTGCTATATAGATCGTACTTGCTGCCGACAACATATATATGCATGTACATTTAGAAAATTATATCACATTGATCTTCATCTATTTAATATGACTTGACATAATTTTGAACTGGAACTTACTTGAATACATGGATCCATTTTAACATCTCTTTGTCCTTGTCATCCATTAGGTACTTGTAACTTCCTGAGCGGTGCATTGCTGCAAAATCGAAGGTATTTGTACTTGTACTTCTATATAAACTAAAATTACACTTGAAACTGACATAATATTGGAACCACACAATAATCCCCTACCATAGAAGGAATGGAATCTGATAATGAAGAGAGCTTCGGGGGGAAGAGTAGTCTTGTTCTCCTTTGCCACCTGAATACATACACATGATTTCCATTACACAGAATTACTATAACATATCATTAACATTTTATATGAGGAAAACTGAACAGAAAATAGATGAACTGTGACATACCATGTACATGTACTCATCGTGACCCCATGTCATGGTGACGTTATTGAGCCCACAATTCTCTTTGTACACTCCCAACTTGGTGCTGTAAACGGGATGCTTACTGTCTGGATTTTCCGCGAAATACTGCAGGTCATGTGCATACATTTATATCATGTATGAACTTCACAAGGTCTAGGTAGACAAGAGTCTAGTGGCTTTGTGAATCTACCTTGTGATGCACAATGTTCTCATCAAAGGCACATCCAAGTGGAAAAGTGTCCCCTGTTTAACAATTTCAGGTATGTCACTAATGTCAGATCATTTAGTCTCAAAATTAAATCATAAGATCAATGTGAACATGTCTCCTACCAACAACACACCACTGTGGCAGACTCCCCCACGCATCAAGTGACAAAACCTTACCCAGATCTGCATACTTAAATTATACTTGTCAAATACTTAAATTGAAATGGCTTCTTGTGTTGATTATACTAAAGTTAATGTTACCATGAATAAGTGCAGTGAGATGCAGCCAATCTTCATTAGGATAATCCTTCCTAGTAGCTTCGGCGGATTGAAGAAGGTGTTGGATTTGGGGCTCATCCAGGTCAGGATCACTTTCATCTACAAGACTATTTAATAGCTCACAGCATTCCCATATGGTCATCTGTTTCCTATCGAGCTTAGCATAATCCTGTTTCATTTTCTTTGCCTAATATAATAAAATATACACAACATTAGTCGCGCGTTGAGTAATTATATGCATGCAATTGCAATTGATAGATTTTATTGTAGTTGTTGAGAATAGCTTACGAATTCATAAGTTTGTTTGATGTGTTGTACTCTGTAGAATTCTTCCACGCCCTTACTCCTTTCAGTCTCCTTGTCATAATCCCTGAAATTTTAAAAAATGCACATTTCATATTTAACGAGAAAAAGAAAATCAGATGAAGTAATTTGTGAGTTAAAAAGAAAGAAGGTGGGGAACCTAAATGAATTTCCGAAGGCATTGTTGTCTGGAATGCCGAATTTTTCATCTCCTTTGCCCGAGTTAGCTATAGAAAAATAGAATACAGATGAGTGAGGAGCTTAGGTGACAAAGATCTTGTAAAGAATTACATATGAATTTTGTTTTGATCTTTGCATAATCTGTGTGTGAATTACCTGGTGCAGCTGCCATTTTTCGGTAATGTGGGGAGAGTATTATTTGAATATATACTCTAATGATTATTTGTGAATGAAAAACTGAAAAACTGAATTTATAGGTTGCTTGGAAACACTTGGGGAGTGATGACCCAATGAATATGCAAAATTCACCGGAACTCCATTGATTATTTACTAAAAATAACTATTCTCTATTCTATTAATAGATATATAATCAAAGGATAAGCTTTCATGTAGTGTTAAGGTTTAATTTGAACCAAAAAAATAGAAGTTGTGCACATCTGAATGAAGGCATAGTTGAAGATCTTGAAATACGTTATTGTCATTTTGCATTGAGCTTATGACAGAGTGATGATTATGAGCAAATCATTACCAACCAATTGTCTTTGTGGTTACAAGTAGAGTTGGCAAATCGAGTTTCGGGTTGTTGAACCTTAACCTGACCGAAAGTGCTTCGAGTTTGGTTGAGGTTCAGTTTTGAACACAAAATGTGTTAATTTGTGTGGATTTGCCTGACCCAGCCCGAAAGTTGATCGGATTGGGTCTGGCAAAAGTCATGTCAAGTGCCCGCAAGTTCAGGTTCAAGTCCTCAACTCTAGTTTCAAGTCCTCAACTCCATGCTCCCATCCATATTGATCTGAGATTTGCTTTAAGCCAACCGACACACATTAGACCAAGTTGTTTAAGGCGTTTGGATTCCCCTCAGAAGTCTCATGTTCAAATCACATTAGAACCAACAGGGTATTGGCATCGCTGATAAAAAAACAAATTAAAAAAAAAACAAAGTTATAACTATAGTAGATACTCAGCTTTGGAGGAACATTTATAATTGACAGTCTTAGTTTGCCTAAACTGTACTGTACTCCATCAATTTCAAAATGAGTTGTGTTTTTTTTAGAAAGGTAGTCATAGTATAGATTACCAATAGTATTTCTAAAATAAATTTGTAAGTATCATTCTACGATACGAGTACAACACTAATTTGAGTTTATTGTGAACATAGAAGAGCTCTAAAATTAGTATTCCTCCAAAAAAAAAATATTGTTCGATTTTCATTTAAAGTTACTATAATTAAGGATAATTACACAGGTATTTGGTTTTCTTTTCTTTTTTTTTTTATCGGCAAAGAGTACTTTTTGATTGAAAAATTTATGATTAGGGAAGCAAGTACAAATACCAAAGAAAACAAAATAAGTTAATACATAGTTACAAAGATTTATGACTGTGAAAAGGTAAATGGTTTTGTTGGCTGAGATAGCAGA
>JAYMTJ010000195.1:0-13942 GCA_036897525.1 Pelargonium x hortorum | reverse complement strand
TAATATACAAAGTACCGCTTGCCGATAAAAAAAAAATTTATGTTCTCAATTGCATCCATGTAATTTCATGTAGAAGCAACTACATTTCTGTTCTTCATGATTAATGATTCCATGCACCAATTTGTCTTTCAAAACGATTATCTTTGAATAGCAACACAATTTTAATGTAACTTTTAACAATGTTGGACTCCATTGGGTAATTCTTTATACTAATATATTTTGGTATTTTATGCTCATTTTATTATCACTCTTGTCCTTTCTATTATAGCAATTGTGTTATAGGCAATACTAACTAACAACATTCGAAAGAATGCTCTAACCTACCTTAAGGGAACCAACCGTTAAACCGCTTGTCTCAATAGTTATTGGTTTGCGGGCAGAGTGGAAGAGCACATGATGCCTAGGTAGGCGTGCTCTCAGCTTACTTGCTTCATGCGCAACATGCGATCAAAACTCAATGTTTCACAAGTTTCAACAACTTATAATAAGTTTGCGTTCAAAACTCAATGTTTCACAAGTTTCAACAACTTATAATAAATTTCAAATTTTACTATGTTCTTCATAGATATGAGAGTCGAGATCCATTGGCGAAAGTCGTTTAACCAAAATATTTAAACTTTGTTGGCAAAGGGAGGGTAACCACATGGATCCCCAAATCAATCTCTTGGGTTATCAATCCTCATTACTGTCTCCCAACTAAACTCTCACATTTTCTCATAATGTCACTAACCTTCCTAGCTACAATATGAAATTTACCTTTCTCTATACTCAAGCGCTCTTAGGCCTGAAAAGATGCTGGCTTTAAATGTAAAATCTAACTCATCAACACTTCCCTAAATTTCCGAATAGTTCTTGTACAGTTCATCAGTTTGCAAACGTAGTGATTTTTTCCCTTTATTTATTTATTTTTCTTAAGATCCAATGCAGGAGTCAACTCTGAAGTCACTTTATTTTCCACAGAAAAAATTTACATGCATCATCATACAGAGTGACTTGATTAGCTACCAAGCAACCAAAACTGAATAAAAAATTATACATGGAACATTTTTATAGACCATCCATGTAGGAAAGATGTAATCTCCAAACTTGCTTCAGATTAAGTGATGACAGTAGGCTTCTCCCTTCCTGTGAAGTCCTTGAGCTTTGATAAAGACAATGCCAAATCTGAAACAACACCATATACATATTCAGCAATCCACGGTACGTACGTACACTCATAAATAAGCCAACGGAAATGACAACAAACTAACCTATCAACGGTTTTAGGGCTACTTGGGCATCCAATTCGTGTTTAGAAGCATCCGGTTCAAACTGTTCAATGTAGATTCTAACAGTTGCACCAGCTGACCCAGTTCCCTGCATTTATCAAACTCGGTGTCATTTTGCGCCGTGTGGCTCCACCAGGATAGTATAGGGGAAACTGGGAAAATAAATACATACCGATAGACGGTATATGATCCGTGATCCATCTGTAAAAACTAACCGAACACCGTGCTTTGATGCAACACTTCCATCCACCTAGACAATAGTGCAAGGAGAGGAACAGGTTTTATTTCTGATCAAGTGAAGAAAATCACATTCAGCAAACAAGATTAGTACGTGCAGCATCGAAACTTACTGGATCTGTGTAGGTAAAGTCATCAGCAAATTGGAGGACGTAATTTCCTGTAGCAGTTGGCCCCAAAAAGAAAAAACAAAATAAATATTCTAAGCCATTACAATCAAACTATTGTCAGAAAACACAAGGGATTGGAAAAGGACGAGGTTTGAACTTACCAAAACTTTCACCTTGCTTCTTCTTAGAGATCCAGTCTCGCAGATATTCTACCATTTTACTGGCACCTTCAGACTCACATTCCTGAATGACACAGAATTATAACACTTGAACCTCAAAGGAAAAATCTTTTAACTCACAGAATAATAGTTGCAACTACTAGATTTCAAACTATATGGCTCAAGATATGATAAAATGCTCACTTCATAATCATATCTAGAAAAGAAATTCCTGCCATAAGTTGCCCAATGCTCCTTCACAACATCAGAGACAGATACCAATTTCTCTCCTGGCTTTTTGTCTTTGTTTCGGTGTGCAATAATTGAAAGCCATGCTAATACAGCCCTGTCGTGGAAAAATTGAAGTCAATCCTCACGGAAATCAATTATTCAAGGCAACAGATAAAGCATAGGAATATGTTAATCTGTTGAAGGAATATGTACAATATTTTCAGATGGTTTTTATATGCTCCTGTTTACTACAACGGAAATGACAACAAATAACAATGGTTACTAATGGTATAGAATAGTCACAAAAATTGAGACCACACTAAGGGAAAAAAATGTTCAGAGGTAATTATCATACTAGGTCATATATTAACATCAAAGACAGGGACTTCATCCGCTCAAGAAATCTCGTCATTACTAGACCAAAACTGCAATACACGATCAAATCAAGCTCAATGAGTCAAATTTAATTATGTCCAAAAGGGGACATATTATATTTACCGAAGGATCAAGAATAGTTAACACTCTTTTTTTATCAGCAAGCGTACTAACACCGAGGCTTGAACTTGAGACCTCAAGGAGACCAAGGGTCTCAAACCACTTGCCCTGATGCTACTAGTATACTTACTCTATTCCCCCCAATATAATGCTTTTAATTTTGGTCCATCTCAAACTATGACCATTAGTTTCCAGTTCCACTGTATCCGCTTTCTAAACATAAAAATTAAAAGATCAATTTTGAAAAAATGATTGATGCTACCCAAAAAATCTCAAGTCCTAATGACAAATGAGGACACGAAACATCCCCGCCTCGACGGGATATTAACGCAACACTTTACTCCCAACGCTAAGACGCTACCCGGTGTGGTAGAGACTTCTAGAGGCTCGACTGCTCTCGTGGTTCTCAAACGTCACGTCGACATGTGGTGTAAGACCTTGTGAGTATATAAACCTCTCTTGGTAAGAGAGAGGGGATAAAAACTGCATTTATGACTTATTGCACTCTCTTTCTACTTTCTCTCTCTAGATCGCTCTCTAGCTCTTGTGATTTTCAGCTGAGATCTCATTCTCACACCCAAGGCGGTGGTACCGAAAACTCATCCAGGGTCTCTGTTTTTGGTGTGTTGCCTACTGTAGATCTTCAAGACTCCAAAACCAACGCGCAAGAGGATTTGGACGTAGAACTAAACACCTTGGAAATACCTTGACACGTGGACACGAAGACAAACACTTCTAGTGCTCCCAAATTGACCAAGTTAAAACAAACGCATCAATGATTCTAAGAGCATTATTTCATTCAAGATAACTGGATCTGCTTCTAGTATACTCACTCTCCCATGTATCAGGCTTTTGATTCCTGTCCACGCCTCAAACTGTGACCATTACTTTCTGCCTTACCTTTATTTGCTAATCTAGACATCCATGTTCAAATAAGAAAAGGTCAATCGGGAAAAATCATACCGAGGACATGATCCCATATACTGTTCTGCCTCATATGTCAAGATTTTCCGACCATGATACTCATGGCAAGCAATCAAAACAAGTGCAATAGCAAGCAAAGGCAATTTGATTTAAACTGTAGGCCTTCCAATGACAGTAAGGGTATAAAACATGAAGAGAAATGAAGTGAGAAAATACATATTGTCAAAAACAATCAATGTCACTGACAAGGTATTGTTAACAAATGTTAAACTTGACTCCACCCAACGTGTAGCTCTGATACCATGTTAAACTTGACTCCAACCCAAAAGCTTAAGCTAATAGGTGGAGGGTCCAACGTGTATATCAAGTGACGACAGACTTCACAATCTTTCGATGTGGGATAACATTAACAGCAAACAATATGCAAGATAAGTTGTTTTACTGATACTAGGTATACAAACCTGCTGAGAATTATGTAAATGGTCTCAAATGTTAAAGATAGATATTTACCAAATGCCATCCTTCTCACGGATATGATCAGAACCAGTTCCAAAACTTTCTTCTCCACAAATAGACAACTTCCCAGCATCCATGAGGTTTCCAAAGAACTTCCAACCAGTGGGCACCTGGATACAAGAAGGCTCCCAATTGTTAGGAGAAATGCATCTCCTAGTCCGCCATTTCTCTAAGAAAGCATTATAATACTTTTGTTGTGAAGGAGCTAACCTCAAAAAAAGGAAGATTCAACTTCTCAGCAACGCGATCGAGAGCACCACTTGTTGGCATAGATCTAGCTAAACCCTATAAATTGGAATACAATGGGTCATTCCCTGTATGATTTATAACACTGAGGAAAGAGAAAATAATTGAAGAAAAAAGGTTCCTCTACTCTCCTACCTTAGGACCACTCCTGAAGTATGGAATCGCTTCTTGTGCATTGGCTGCAATTATTGCAACAGAATCTGAAGGAGTAACAAAGAAACCTCTACCAAGAACCATGTTTCTATCACCATCTCCTGAATAATACCAAGCAAAGTTCATTGGTATTCAATACAAATATGTTACCTGGTCCAGCCTTGTACTTCAATAGTACCAAAGAGACTATAGAGAGAAATTAGGTTTTAAATGTTTTGCACACAATGTAAAGAGTTAAACAAAAAGGACATGAATAATATCATCAAAAAATCAAGAAAGATGCACAAATACATTTACAAAGTAATCCAAGTGAATTATAGAAAAGCCAAAACATCCATATCACTAAGCTAATTCTCTTTTGGCTAAAAAAGAAAGTGACGTAATGATCCCTCATTATTAAGGACCTATAGATTAAACCTCGATTCTCACATCGTCAAAGAATCAAATCACCAAATCAATTGTAACAAGTAAAATAAAAGAAATATGATTGCCTTTTAGCCTTCTATTAAGCTTTATATATGGGACAGGTAGGAGGACAGAGCACATAAAGGTTTTCTGCTTTTGTTGATAAAAGAAATTTATTCAATTTTCTGTACGAGTTTTACTTAGGTTCAATAAAATCCACAACATAAAACAGTCAAAAGTTAATATATAATGCTAGGAACTAAAACACACCGAGGTTTTTGCTCATAACAAGTAGCCTTCTATCACTAACGCCTTTTCCTTCATCAATATATTGCCAAATGTACCCAAAGATAGTTAAAATTCCCCTCTAACTTCATTCAAATAAATTTCTGTTATAAGTTGTAACTTTCAAAGACCTAATAATCTGTAAAACTATAAACTTCTAACGCATCAAACCATAACTGTTTCCTGCTTCAGGCAGGACAATAAAGACACTTTATGTGAAATGTTTATTGTTGATGTGAACGAATTGTGTTAACAAGTACAAGATACAACCTTTTATAGGATTTCAGAGTAAAAATATGAAACAAACTTAGAAATCAAATTAATCTTTCCTTCTTTTTTTCAATTGGATGAAAACGAAGTCCCAACTGAAAGAAGAGAAAAATGAAGTACATATAAAGGTGGAAGTCAAAATTTACTAATAAGGTATTAAAGTTGTCCTTTTCATATAGGAAACCTAAGTCTTTTTGTGTAGCCCAATATCAAAGTAATGAAATTCACATAGTACAAGAGCCTAAGAAGGCGGAAGATGCTTGTTTTGGTTATTTGGATCTTGGATTTTTAAAGCTGATAATCTTGTTACTGATTACATTATGGGGAAACAGGAAACACTCCTATAACTGTGGCTTATACATAAAAAATGAAAAGTATATAAAAATAAGACTTCAAACTTGGGAGTTTGTTCAAAGATAATTGATGTACGTAGTTGGCAATTATAGAAGTTGGATTCCAACAAAAAAGAAGGGTCTTAACTGCCCTGAGACTCACAAAATCATCCAAATTACCAACTCAACTATAAGTTCAAACTGAGATTTTAAATCTCATATTAATTTTATACTCTTAACACTCTCCCTCACGTGCAAGTTCATTATTGCTTTGCACATGACCCGTGCATGAGTCTTCTTGCCTTGTGCTGGAATTTGAATATAACTGAACGGTGGTGGTGGCAGGACTCGAACTTGGAAGCGGGTCATTAAGACTCTAATGCCAAGTGAAATTTATGTTGATGCGAACGAATTGTGTTAATAAGTCAAGAGACACCCCTTTATATAAGATATGTAGGCTAGAAATAGGAAATCAAATTAAATTTTCCTGATTAAAAAATAATTCCTAATTCCATTAAAACCTTTCCCATTTTTACCAACTTTGAATTGCATTTTCACAACTTTGTATTCCCAAAAAATAAAGAGGTATGTATAGATCTCTTAGAACACTTAACTAATATTCATGGACACATAAGTCCACCACCCACTTTGCGTCAATTAATGCTAGAAAACCTGGTGACAGGCCCCAAACACATGGAAAACCCAGATTAAAGCAAAATTCTAACCCCTATTAAATGATGAACCATAACAACCCAATCACATTCTTGAATCTGTCTTGAACTCAGCAATACCAACAGTACATAATCAATTATAATTGCAAACCAGTACCTGCACCTCAACAAATCATGTGTGTGTGTGCGTGAGTGAGTGTGTGAAGGGCTCTAATAGTTTAACTACGCCTGACTACTTTTGTAGTTCCAAGTTTCAACAACTTCAGTACCAGAACAATGCTCTCAAGAAAAAAGGTTTATCAACTTATGATTGCTATTCCTTAGTTATATGCAGCAATTCTCAATCAACTTCATATTACGACGTCAATCAAGTTAAAAGAGTGACCCAGGATTCATGGGTAGAGCTACTAATTTGGACGCAGGTGTAGTTCAGATTGTTAATGCAAAATGCATCACAACTTCTGAAATTAGAAGTTTCTATAACTTTTATACTTCCACTGTTCATAATTTCATAAACTTGAAGAACAATCTGGTATATTCACATGTATACGGGTCCATCGACATAAAATGACAACATATTTGAATCGTAAAAATAGCATTTCCTTACCATCACTGGCAGCACCAAAATCAGGCCCATTTTCAGCATACATAATATTGACCAAATCCTTAGCGTATCTGTTCAAAATTTAAGTATCAATTTTGTTTCAAGGGGAACAATTCAATTGGTCTAGGAAATGATGACAAACAGACTACTTCTTTAATTAGTATATACTCTTACGTAAGGTTAGGATCTGGATGGCCATGTCCAAAATCCTCCAAAGGAACTCCATTTGTAATTGAATCCTACAAGACAAACCTAACATCAGTTGTCAGGAACTTTGACAATAGCTAAGTGTATAATTACTCCAGAGGATTCATATGAACAAGCACAGCATACCAGACTGGCTCCTAGCTTGTCAACAAAGATGGGTTTCGCATAGGCACCAGTAACTGCATGCATGGCATCGAATGTAAACCTACAGAATAATATCCAGTGTGAAATAATCAGTATTAATGAAATATCAGTTTCTTCAAACATACTCAAGATTCAACATTGCCCATGCATTCAAGATTTTACTCATATTTATAAGAAAAATATCGATATTTTTTTTTATGATAGGGCAAAACACTTGAAACCAAAATTTCTGCAGAAACAGAAACATAATAGTAATTTAATCAAAGGACTCTTTTGTTGGTTGAAACGTTTAACTTGTACCCATCTTCTACTAAATCTGAATAGGAACATAGGTAGAAACCAGAGGCTTCAATGAAAACAACAAAATTCGTTCTGCTTGGTGAAGGACTCATAAACCAAACCTGTAATCTGATCGTGAAAGAAGACCTTTGATGAGCTGGAAATCAAAGACATTCTGCACATGATCCCAAACAGTTAAAGACATAACGTCCACATTTTTTTTCATTCTAAAACTGATACGCTGCATATTCTCTGTTTCCCACCTCCATTAGCTCCAAGTAGTCAGAAACAGGGTCTACTACTTCGACGCCGAAGTTTCCATATTTTGTAACTCCAAGACGAGAAAGATCGACATCAGGAATATCTGCTACTTTAATTTCAGAGATCTGCATAATAAATTAATAATAACTGTATTCAAATTTGATGAACCAAAAAAGATATTAACCTGTCAGACTATGTACGTTATATAACAAAACTAGAAGGTTGATAATAAAAGGTTCAAAAGAGCAACTCAAATGAAATTGACAGACATGTAGAGAAATCAGACTATCATGCAACCAAGGACCTTGGTCCGAGGTAAGACTTTGGAACTTACGAGTGAACATTTTTCACACTAATACGTGTGTTTAACACTGACTAATAGCATGTCAATAGTGTTATATTAACCACCCTGCTGCGATTTAAGCCACACTTTCGGTTGGAAAAAATTTAACAAAAACCTCCCAGTACCAATATAGATTGGAGAATTCTAACCATATATCGTATGAAAGAACATATGACACTAAATTATAGTTGAAACAATCAACCATAATTAAGAAAAAGCTGCAAGCATATGGTGCTAGAAAAAACTTACCGAAAGGGTGTTTCCATAGATCTTGTCAGTAATGGATTCAGGTGCAGGTTGCCCACTGCTGTAATTGAACTGCAAAGAAAAGCAGAAATGATGACAACCGGGACAAAAAAAAAAAAAACAGAATCAGGACGGGTTATTGGAAGAAATTTCATATTTTGGTGCATTATATGCACTATGCATAATCGATACAATGGTTTAGAGTTCGAAGTTTTCAACTTTTATATGACATATTGGTTCAATAAGAGTTGAGTTTTATGAAAGGTAACAGATTAATAAACAAAAATACAATTGTATATGAAAGAATGTTGTATATTCTACAATCAAGAACTCTAAGATTTGGTTGTGAATAAAGATACTGTGTTGAGGGATTGAACATTAGAAATTCACCTTAATACCCCAATCATATTCAGGGCCACCGGGATTATGACTTGCACTCATTATGAATCCACCATTGGCCTGCGAAAAGTGATCATCAAGTACAGGACAAAAGCAGAAGGAAAATGAGATAGAACTTGATATATAATGTCAAAAGGACAAAGTAAATCACATGCTTACCTTCCGCTTCCGTATTACAGCAGAAACAGCAGGTGTTGACATAATACCTTCCCTGATTAGTAAAATTTCCACCAGAAAAGCCAAATTAATGTTTTTGTACCATAATTATGTGTCCACACAGTAGAAAAAGGGGCGTATCAACATTCAGTAAAGGGATTATGTGTCAGGGTAGTGAAACTATTCAAGCAAAAAGAAATCATACTCAAATCTGCTGCACTGAAACAAATATTCAAATAAAAAACAAGATGTTTTTCAGAAACATTTTATAAGAGTTTGCCTAATATTAATGATATTACTCAGTGACAATTTATTCAAAAATGAAAGCAAAACTCATTAAGAATGTGAAAAGCACTCACTGGCCAATGAAAATTTTGCCAACGCCATTCCCTGCCGCAATTTTGATAATAATCTGCATTTCCA
This sequence comes from Pelargonium x hortorum, assembly GCA_036897525.1. Classification (NCBI taxonomy): domain Eukaryota; kingdom Viridiplantae; phylum Streptophyta; class Magnoliopsida; order Geraniales; family Geraniaceae; genus Pelargonium; species Pelargonium x hortorum. Next base: position 4,579 of record JAYMTJ010000195.1, on the reverse strand, counting down.
ACCCAATCACTTCTTAAGTCAGGAGACACAATAATTATCTACAAAGTGACCATTTACATTAATCATTAAGTACAAAAACTGACCTGCGAAGCTTCTTTGTTAAAATACCGACCGTCACCTCCTAATACCAACACACCATTCTTGTAATCCTCAGGTGGCAGTGAATTAAACAATGCCTACTCAAACTCGAATCATAATTTACATCAAATTCTCACGGCACTCTAGATACAGTAATTAGTGATGCTAAGAGTATTCATAACTTCAAACCTGAATCCAATTGGCGAGGTAATTTTCTTGCATAAAAACTTTAACCTACAAAACAAATGAAATGAAATGAAACAGAACAGGTAAATTGTTGGAATCAAAGTTACGATCAGAACCTTGGATCCTAAATTTTCATTTCAACATTTAAAACATCAATGGCATGATTCAAAATCAGGCTCAAATTCCCAAAAAAAGAACCGTTGGAGTAGAAAGTAACCTTCTTTCGAAGACCACTGGTCCCAGTCTTCTGACCCTCGATCGGCCTCGTGGGAACCGAATTAATCTGAGAGAGAAACAAAAAAAAAAAAAAAAAAACAGACTTGGTAAGTAAATGTAAAGTGCTCAAATTCAAATTCAGTAGATGGAGAGACCTTGATGCCTTCGGGCTCTGCAATGGTGGTGGAGGAGGAGGCTCTGATGGAGAAAGACTTGGAGGCTTTGAGAGGGAACTTAGGAGCAGAGAGGGGGTGAGGAGAGGCGAGGAGAGAGAAAGAGCGAATTGGGTGTGAGAGGATGGCATTGGAGGAGAGAGGTGATGGCGAGAGATTTGAAATTGCAGTGGAAGAAAAGAAGAGAGTGTCGAGTTTTAGAGAAAACGCCATTGATGATTGTGTTGCTGGTTACAGTAGAAATGTTAGTGCAGCATGAAAGTGAATAAATGGGGGTGATTAGCTGGTTGAAGAAGGAGAGATTTGAGGGGAAAGATCCAAAAATAGAATGATGACTCCGATTTTATTATAATTGAGAAACGGAAACTCCATGCAATTGCAAGCCACACCACATGTACTCAATCTCAATATATCTGTAGCATATTCCTCATGTGACCTGACCTTAACTTTCACCTCTTTTATTTTCCTTTGTAACAAGGCAATAGGTTTGAGGGGAAATTATAACTATTTTAAATTTTCGAAAGAGAAAAAATTGCTACTTTCCTTTCCTTTTCTCTTTTTACATTAAGATATCCTCTTACAACCAAAATTAAATAAATAAAAAGTGTGTTGAATTCATATTTATCACCAATATAGTTTAAAAATTCAATTTTAAATATACCATTATTTTATACCATAATCATCTAAGCATGGTCATTAACGGTAAAAAAAAATCTTTTTTAATAGGGAAACAAAAGCAAGATAGAATACCGAAAAATGAAGTTCGAAGACTACGGGATACGGATGGGCAAGAAAGATATTGGAAAGGATCTACAGCAATTGCTACAGAATCATTTTGTGTCAATGGCACCGTCTCAGAGTGTGAATCCTACAGGTATAACCTCAAATATCCCTATTAAAGTTACTCATATTCATAATGAGTGGTTGTTACATGTGTAGGGCGCCATCCGGGATATGAACCTGAACAAGTCTCGGGACCCAGACGGGATGGGGGTCAGTTTCTTTTCTCAACATTGGCTAGTTATGGGTGATGATGTGGTAGTTGAATGTCTTAAATGTATTAGGTCATGTAGCTTTTCGGTAGGTTTGAATGATACGCGAGTTGTACTCATCCCAAAGAAAGATAATCCTCAGGTTGTTGGTGATCTAAGACACATAGCCTTATGCAATGTTATTTATAAAATCATATCTAAGATGCTCATTAACAGGTTGAAGGGTGTGATGGATGATATTATTTCGAATACACAAAGTGCGTTCATTAAAGATAGATTGAACCATTATCATAGTTCAATCTATCTTTTTTTCCTTTAAAAAAAAAGATAGATTGAACTATGATAATGGTTGTGTAGCAAACGAAACGATACATTGGACTAATAGACATGGTTCGGGTACAGCCACCTGGGTTCCGCTGAAACTGGATATGGCAAAAGCCTGTGATAAGGGTGAATAGGATTACTTAGAGGTTGTTATGCGTACATTGGGATTTCACGGCAAATGAATTCATCTTATTATGCTATGTGTGACGACCTCGAGGTTTTGAATCGATCTAAATGGACAATTGCTCCCGGAATATATCCCGAGCAGGGGACTTTGCCAACAGGATCGCTTTTACTTTTTTTTCTTTTATGCGCGGAGGGGTTATTCAGTATAATTGGATGTCTGGAACATGAGAAGAGGATCACGGGTTGCAGGGTTGGCTGAAACTGCCCCCGGATCAGCCATATGTTCTCCATCAACGATTCGATGCTTTTCTATAGAGCCAAAATCGAGGAGATTGAAAACTTAAAGCATGTGTTTCGGATTTGTTAACAAGCTTATGGGAAAATGATCAACCACTCTAAATCATTCGCTATAATCAGCCCGGGTACAAAGTTGAATGTTCGGGAGGAGATATGTTTGTGTCCAGAGATTTAGGAGGTCCCGGGTTTTGGCAACTATATGGGTATGCCTATAGGCATTGGTCGCAATAAGGTATATGTGTTTAAAAATGTCATTGATAAGGCGAGAACCCAAATAACCAGGTAGAAAGGGAAACTATTGTCTGCTACAGGAAAGGATTTACTCCTAAAAATAGTGGCACAAACACTCCCAACCTACATGATGAGCGTATAGCTTTTACCCAAGCGGGTTAGTGATGACCTGGAAAGAGTATGGAATGCGTATTGGTAGGGCTAGAAAGGTCGAGGCAAGCGAGCAATTCATCGGGTCGCGTGGGAGAAGATGTGCAAGAGAAAATATTCAAGGGGTTTTAGATTCATAAGCTTGAGAAAGTTTAATATTGCTATACTTGGTAAACAATGTTGGCGTATTCTTTCACACCCTCATTCTTTGTTTTCTCAGGTTTTTAAAGGTTGTTATTGTTCTCATTGTACCTTTTTGGAGACTTTGTTAGGTCCGAAACCCAAGCTACACGTGGCAATCTTTTCTGGAAGCCCAATATGTGGTTCGGTCTGGGTCACAGTGGTAGGTTAGAACAAGATAATCGATCAGTATGTTCTATACCAAGAGGCTTTCAGATCAGGTCGGAGCGAGTACAGATTCGGGGCCTTTTTTTTGGACATTTGCGGGTTTGTGATCTTATAAAACCAAGGGGGTAGAAGATGGGATGAACGTGAAATGGAGCGTTTATTTCCAGATGACGTGCAATAGAAAATCCTCAAGGTTCGACTCTCGTATACGCCCTAGCCAGATGTGTTTATTTGGTCTCATGAGGAGTCAGGTATGTACTTGGTTAAAAGCTTTTTTACATTACTGAGTCCTGAATGGTTTATGATTTTGCTAAGACGGTTTGGAAATTTCTTTGGACTGCGAAAGTTTAACCAAAGGTTAAGATGTTTGGGTGGAAAGCTTGTCTTTTGACACTATCAAAATTGTCTTAGAGGGGGTGGATGTGGGGATTATTTGTTCGCTTTGTGATAGAGAATTTGAGTCTATTACTCACTGTTTGCTTTTATGTCCGAAAATGCAGTCAGTGTGGGATGATGTGAGTTGAAGAGTATTTTTCAGGGTTGTCAAATGGCTTGGGATATGTTAGAGTGTATTATGTCCCTTCAAAGGGAGGAGATGTGTAGAGTTTTGTACTTAGGTTGGGGTCTCTGGCGTAGAAGGAATGAATGGGTCTCGAATAATCGAGACCTAGATGCTGAGTGTGATATGGATGGCGAGAGAGACCCAAGAGGGATGGTTGGTGGAAAATCAGACCGGGGACAGTGACGATTTGGGGTCGGGCTGGGAGGGGTGCCGAAAAATAAATGAGGCCACTGGAGGTGTCTGCCATTGAGTGCGGTAATGCTATTTTTACTAGGGAGGGCAAAATTGGGGTTGGTTGGGTGCTTCAAGATTGGATGGGTTATTTGCGAGGTGGCAGGTGTAAAACGTGGCCAGACACAATGTCTTACTCAGCAATTGTGGAGGGGATGCGGTTCGGGATGCGCTTACATGGACCCAAGAGGTGAGTTGGGATAATATTATGGTGGAAGCTAGGTGATGCTGCCAAATTGGTGTCAGATCTCAAAAAAGGATTTGGGACGAATAGCGTTTATGGCTTAATTATTCAGGATTTTGTGAATTTAAGTCATTCTTTTGAGCACATTAGTTTCTCCTTCATTAGACGATCAACCAATATAGAAGCTCATTCTCTAGCTAAAGCTTCTACTTTTTTACATGTTTTTAAATCTTGGTTAACCCTGAAATGTTCCTCGGGTGTTAGACCACTTATTGTAAGTGATATCATTTAGTAAACAAGAGCTTTCTTAAATAAAATATATAAAAAAATAAGATAGATTAAGGCGGATCCCAAGTCGTGCTGGAAGAAAAGTCATTACAATCATCCCGTAAGACTTTTAAAGCATCCACATGGGGTGAATAAAGAGACAATGTTTAGAGACAAAAGCATTAAAACAAAAAGGGTAAATGACACATGCACA
>JAYMTJ010000194.1:0-13942 GCA_036897525.1 Pelargonium x hortorum | reverse complement strand
CCAATGGACTGATTTAACATTAATTTTAAACACAGTTGGAAATACAAGAGCTATGATAGGAACAGCTAATCAAATTAACGAATTTCAACAATTGTACCTAAAGTTAAACCAAATAATCATTTCAGAACAATCCGAGATCCATTAAATAACAATACAGATTACACAACATCTGGAAATGCACAATCATTTGAATACAATAAAGCGCATATATTCAATTAACAAAAACCGAGAAAACACTCATTTCTCTTCAATGCAAATGAACTTATTAAGCATATACACATTAAGATAATTTTCGAAAGAAAAGCTAAAAACTGCAAATTATACAAACATAATATGTAACTGGCAATCAAAAAATTACCTGATCCGAGAATGTTCTTCAAATCAGAAGCGGTGGGGGCGGTGTTTCCTCCCAGCAAAGCCAACAGGTAAGCAGCGACCACCTTCATTTCTGCAACACAAAAGAGCTATAAGAACCTGTATACACACATACGGAGAGGTACAGAGATACAGGAATAGGCAGTACTCGTGAGATATGGATTCTGATGATGAAAATGCGAGACTCGTTTGCAGAACTGCGACGCGGGCTCTGCTCTAGGGTTTTTGGAAGAAGAAGACGAAGGTTGAGTGCTTAGTGTGTTATATATATCTAGGGCTCGGGTTTTGGGGATGGAGCCATTCCTGTTCGTTAATTTTTATTTCCAATTCTATCCTTTCATTAGCTCTTTTTACTTTATGGGCCTCTTGCAGTATTTATTGGGCTAGAGGAAATGTTCGTTCACAGCCCAAACTAACTATGGGCCTTTTGCCTGCTTTTAGCTATTTATGAAATTATCAATAAATAGAAGGGTATTTGTGCGACTCTGGAAGAAATAAATAAAGCAGACACAAAAGCGCGGGAAAATCTTCCCCAACCCGCTATTCACTATTCAGTCATCAGATCAGTAAGGGTTCTAAAAAAACCCCTCTTCTCTCTCCTCCTCCTCCCCCAATCATCTTCTCTTCCTCAATAGCTTGTATTTCGAAGAATGTTTCAAAATAACCAGAGATCGAACGGAGATGGCCGAAGACGAGACGGCGGAGAGTGGCGCAGCTCGAAGAAGCAGAGGCTGTTTCGGTCTGCTGAAGAAGAGCTGGAGTCCAAGCTAGGTTTTGACGTCTTCTCCGAAGGAGACAAACGGCTCGGATGGGTGCTCCCTTTTTCACCTGTAAGTCCATTTTGTTTTTTTAATCAAATTTAGCTGTACATTTCACTTGCTTACCCACCTTTCATGTAAATGTCCGCTAACTGCTCTCTTTGATCATATGTTGAGTTACCGATCTAAAGTAAGGAAAACTGAACAAAATAATCAGAAGTTATGAATTATGAAGTTTTTTTTTTCCTAATGCCAAATGAAATGTCTTAATGCTAAATTAGAAGTCATACTTATGAACTAATTTTTATGAATTTGATATCACAGCCACATACTGTACACGGCAAGAGATGAATGACTTGCATAGCAACTAGTTAGTATCACTGGCATTTACTTTTGTTGGAGGTTTAAACTTTACAGAAAAGTTATCGACTTACTTAGTAAATACATACCTTGACCACTGCTTGCACTTATTAAGGTGGTAGAGTGATAGACACCAATAGCAAGTGTCTGAAGCATATGCTTGTGTTCCTTGGAAATCAATATTTCTCAAGATATTTGGGCATATGTTTGCCTTATTTAGGAACGAAGGAATTTAGTATCTCCACTGTTTGGTGTTATACTATTATTTTGCTTAGCTGATGTCATTTATTTAGCTTTTATGAAAAAAAATGAGGGTGGGCAATGTAGGATTTGAAATTCACTTTTGTTTATAGGATTCTCCAATCAATCAAACACAGGATAAACTTTTTAGTTGAATTCTTAAATAAATATCACATAGAATTAATTGATGGTTTGCTATTATTTGCAGTCATCTATTGAAGATCAAGACACTCGCAAAGTTTATAGTTGTATTGACCTTTATTTTGTTTCCCAGGTAAACTGTTTACAAATTTTGTTTTTAGTAGTTTTTATTTTTATTTTTTATTATTAGTTAAATTGTTTGGCAAAATAGTTTACCATATATTCACTTGTTGCAGGATGGTAGTACTTTCAAGTCAAAATACAAGTTTCGTCCATACTTCTATGCAGCCACAAAAGTATACATGATCTTCATGTTAACCTCAATCAATAGTCCCTTTCTACTATGATAATAATAACAATTATGATGCTATACATATAGGGTAAAATGGAAATGGACGTGGAAGCATATATGCGACGGCGCTATGAAAATCAAATTGCTAATATAGAAATCATGGAGAAGGAGGACCTTGATCTAGTAAGCACCATATCATCGTTACATTTTTCAGTTTCCCCCCTTATTTAATTACTTTTCTTCTTCATCTAGTACTTCTCAAACCTCAACACTTTGTCCTCTCTTACATTCAATTCAAACATAATAAAGGATCTTGATTGATGTCAAGTTCATTGTATAATATTTAATATTCTGAATGACTATGAAAGTTTATCTCTGAATATACTTGTAAGTCAAGGCCCATACACATCAACATTTTTTTAAATGGACAATATTTATTCTGACATTGGCATGGAAAGTACGCCATTTCGTATGGAAATTGTTATTTTTTATATTTGATACTTTTACTTAACTTACTTGTGCATGCACAAAAATTGTCAAGGTTGATTGTAAATTTTCATATTAGCTATTGGTGTACATCGTTACAATGCTCAGATAGCCTGCCATGCAGAGGGTACAGAGGCTTATAGTGGACTGAGCGCTTGTTGTTATTTTGAGTTCTTACATGGTGATTAGCATTTAGCAACCAAATGCATATGCTTACTGCAAGCAAATACGTAAGATTCCTTACCCAAAACCTTTGCTTGACATTAGTTCATTGGGTAAGCAGTGGAATGAGGAAGACATTAGGTGGATTGTTCAGTATTACTATTAAAGTTATTTCTAATGCTAGTAGCCCAGCCTTGGCAGTAACCTCAATGCACATTAGGTGGCCGATCCAGGTTGAACTAAATTGCTGTCAAAGTGTTCCAGATAGTTTTGGAGCCCTTCTTATGTTGGCTCTTTGTTCTAATTGTTAGCTTGTTCTTGTATACCTGGTATTTACAGGGCACTGGTACTATATTTTTTTTAGCTTTCCTTGTAGGCTCCAAACTTAGATAATTATGTTAGCTGAGAATAGCTAAAATTTGTCCCAGTGTTCATTGCTTTTCTCTGCAGCAATTTAAGTGTTACTTGTGTTGTTTGAACTTCTGTTAAAAAGACATTATTCATTACACAGTAACAGTGTTTCTCAAAGTTTTGATCTGTCTGTTGGATAGGTTTTGCATGTTATTTAGCCATTATATCCTTTGATAACATCAATATCTATGTTGTATAACTATGTAATCTATTAAGCCTCAACAAAGGTGTTCTGATGTTTGCAAACAGAAAAACCACCTGTCTGGCTTACACAAGTCATATTTGAAAATATCCTTTGATTCCGTTCAACAATTAATGGATGTAAAGAGGGATATGTTGCATGTTGTTGAGAGGAACCAGGCAAAATTGGATGCAACAGAAGCTTATGAGTCTATCTTAAATGAAAAAAGGTAAGACATTTAGTCCAGATTCAATTTAACCTGCATATAATGGCAAGGTTATTTTACCCGAGTTTTTCATATAGGCTGCTGTTTAATGGGAAAATGCAACACCTCTCTATATTGTAACAGTTCTTGGTTTGACTTAGCTCAATTCATTTGCATCTTATCTAAAGCAATATCCCTCTGCCTGAGTTTTGATCCAATTTTGTGCTTTACTCTCAGGGATCAGAGACCTCTAGATTTTCTAGATTGCATTATTGATCTCCGCGAGTATGATGTTCCCTATCATGTTCGTTTTGCCATTGACAATGGTGATTTCTTATTTCATTTTGTTTGTTAAGAGACTTTATATTTATGAAGTTTAGTTGGATTTATCTATTGCCTTGTGATGTTGTGGTTTTCATGCAAATCAGACATAAGATGTGGGCAGTGGTATGATGTAAGTGTGTCCAGCATGGGTGTTACTCTTGAGAGGAGAACTGATCTTCTCCAACGTGCTGAAGTTCGTGTCTGCGCATTTGACATTGAGACCACAAAGCTCCCTTTGAAATTTCCAGATGCTGAATACGATTTAATAATGATGATTTCATATATGATTGATGGACAAGGGTACCTTATTATAAACAGAGAGGTAATATTTGAGAGTTCATGGTTTCTCTTTTAGTCATTTACTTCGGAAGTCCTGTGGTTCTACTTATTAGTCTACTATACATGTTTTCATGTAAGGTTCCCTTGACATTTTATTAGTTGAGTTGCTCAAGTTTAAGTGTTGTAGTTGTACATGTTTTGGGAATCTCATGAACGTTGTTCATTCTTTTGGAACAGGCAAAGACTATTTTAGGATTCCAAGAGCCAGCATGTTTTTAGGATTAGGATGTAGGCATAAGAATGATTTTTTTGGGCTTAAAGGAGGTGCAATTTTTTTGCGCATCACACTTTCTGATGTTTTAGTATCTAACAAACTTCATTGTTCTTGACCTACAATTACTAGAATGACAGGTTTTGCCCGACAAAGCCTTTAGTTGTCCCACACAAATTGGGTTCAATATTTGAGGCTGTTTCATGTACAAGTTGGGCCACCCCACCTAACTGCTTAAGACTTTGGGTTGGAAACTTAACATGGTACTATGATAGGGGTCTAGGTTTGTGCCTTTGCCAATTTCTTTGGTCCCCATGCGAACTCCATTGTGGTATCTAGGTTGCACTTGAGGGTGAGTATTCAAAGTGTTCCTCGTATATTGCATGTGGTGTTTGAGATTGCTTCATATTCCAGTTGGGTGTCTTGACCTAATAAATTTAGCTTTTGGGATGGTAACTTGACAATATAGAAACTAAGTTTGCTTCTCGTTATTAGATATTCCTTTCTTCAAAAATGGTGGTAGTCTTGCATGCTTTTGTGAGCTTATTATATTGACACACAATAATCAACCTTTTTTTGTTGCATTTATATTCAGTGTGTTGGGGAAGATATAGAGAATTTAGAGTACACTCCAAAACCGGAATATGAAGGAAATTTCCAAGTGACAAATGTGAAAAATGAGGTAATGGTTTTATTTTTTATTTTTTATTTTTTATTTCGTTTTATGGATTTAGTATCATAAATTGCTTTTTAAATGCTTACATGAATTTTCTTGCAGGTAGAGCTTCTACGGGCATGGTTTGATCACATGCGAGAAGTGAAGCCTGGTATTTATGTCACATATAATGGTGATTTTTTTGATTGGCCATTCCTGGAAAGCAGAGCTGCCCATCATGGGCTCAGAATGAGCGATGTATGTAATTTTAGTTTTTGCTATGATGATCTAGCAAGTAGTTAAACATGATTAACTTGAATATTGTAATAGTTTTGATATTCAGTTTGCCATCCTACTGCTAGTCTAGAGTTTTAATGGTTTGTGACACCAACCTTCAAAGTTTATACTACTCAGAAAACTGTCAACTTGACTCTGTAGGTGTTTTTTCTTACATACAATGTTATCCGAAAAAAATAATCAGGGTTATTCAACTTGGTTGAAACTTTCCTTACACAGCATATGATTCATTTTAAGTACTATGGGTTGCTTGAATCAGGCTTTAAACCTTGAACAGATGCAGGCTTTAGATTTGAAACTCTAATGTAGTTTGTTTATTTACTTCAAAAAAATTATTCACCAAACAAAGTGTTATCTATGTATATCTCATATCTGTACATTCTTGGAGATTCTCATTCGAATTCTTAATTATCTATCTTTTCAAAGCACAAAATCTGTAGAATAGTGTGCTTCATTATGATGATACCAATATTTTCCTTGTTAATTGTGAGCTTGCAGGAGGTAGGATTTCAATGTGACAAGAATCAGGGAGAATGTCGTGCTAAATTTGCTTGCCATCTGGATTGCTTTGCTTGGGTCAAACGTGATAGCTATCTCCCTCAGGGGAGTCAAGGCCTAAAGGTGCAAACCTCCAATTTGAGTTTATTATTTGTTTATTCATTTTGTCTGACTAACTGACATGCATTGGTTTTAGAGAATTTTTTTACTTAACTATATAAACTTGATGTTAAGTTAACTGTAAAAGTTAAACGAAGAATATAAAACAGGATTGCTTTGGTAATAACCAAGTACAAGATATGACAGTCTTTTTCAAGTTCTCCTACATTTACTGATAAGATTTATGAATCAATGCTTCCTTTGCTTGCACTGATCAAGAGTGCATTCTTCATTGCTTGTATATAATGTTGGTTAATTAGCACGATGACTTTATCGTATAGAAGATATTCAGTTTTTATCTTATATGATTCATGTTCTTGACATTAAGCAAGGAGCTGATGACCTTTAGAAAGAGCGATCTTTGTTCTAGATGAAGTATGAAGTGTGCAACAAATTTTATTTGTCGTTTCGATTAGGTCATGATCGGCAGTCATAAGTTCCGAGTTGCAACAAAAGAAATTTGTTCTCTAAAGAAAATGATATAGATAATGGTGCTGAAGGGATTCTGACTTGTAAAGAAGAAAAGTATTTCAAAAGATATAAGCTTGGATTCATTCAATTAAAATTGCACTACGGTATCGTCTTTGATTTACTTACACAAGCTATCCATGGACGTGACAGTTGACACATTTACCTTCTCTTAATCATATGTCAGGCAGTTACGAAGGCAAAGTTAGGTTATGATCCATTGGAGGTGAATCCTGAGGATATGGTTCGCTTTGCAATGGAAAAGCCTCAGGTAAGAGTGACCAGACACTGTACCAAATGTCTATATGTTATATTTTTTACATAGTGCATTAGAATATGAATAAAGAAGTTATATGACGTGTGAACTGTGAAGTGGTTAAAATAGAATTTTACTCGAATAACTGAATATCTGCAAGAGGTATGCAATATCCGTTTGGAAAAGATCAAAGTGTGTAGACTATAGAGCACTATAGCTCATGGTAGTAGTGATTCTTTATCTCTAGCTCTATGTTGGGCTAAAAAATTTATAGCTGGGACCCCTGTATGTATACCCCTATAGAAGTGATAATTATAGGGTTATTGTATGGCAGTCATACCAGCCCAATTTCTATTGGTGGAAGTTTGAGAATTTTTGGAATCTATTTGCTTTATAAGCTCTGTCTCAATTCTGTTTTTGGTTGGGATCAGAAAGGTTCTCACTGTTATACATGGGTGGTGGGATTCCACTAAATCATGGTTGATTTGATTTCCCCTTGTTAGAGTATGAAATTATAACCGACCTTCAACTAAAACTTTTAGTGGAGTTGGTCATTTACATAGTATCAAAAGCCTTGTTGACCTAAAGGTCACAAGTATGAGACCTGACGTCACCCTGATTGATAAAAAACTGTTGCAATTTCAGCACAAGAAGAAGACCTGCGCATGAATCACGTGCAAAGCGAAAATGGGCTTGCACGTGAGGAGGTGTATTAAGAGTATAAAATTAAATTGAGCCTTCAACTATAAGCTTAAGCTTTTTAGTTGGGTTGGTCTTCAGTTGTAATCCTCAATATGCATTGTCACTATCATATACTCTATTCTAGTAAATGTCTTCATCATGGCCGCTGTTTACTTGCAAGTTCCCATAACATGTCTAATATTGGTGTTTTACTACAGACAATGGCCTCCTATTCTGTTTCTGATGCCGTTTCAACTTATTACTTGTATATGACATATGTTCATCCCTTCATATTCTCCCTTGCAACAATTATTCCTATGTCACCAGATGAGGTTTTGCGCAAAGGTAGTGGGACCCTTTGTGAAATGCTTCTTATGGTTGAGGTAGGTTATTCTTTTTTGCACACCTATGTCAAAATGTGAGACTTAGTGTTGGGTTCTGTACTATATTGGCTACCTGTGACTTTGCATATGTTGCAGGCATACAAGGCAAATGTTATCTGCCCCAACAAACACCAATCTGATCCAGAAAAGTTCTACAAGGGTCACCTTCTTGAAAGTGAGACATATATTGGTGGTCATGTGGAGTGTCTTGAAAGTGGTGTTTTTAGATCTGATCTTCCAACTAGTTTTAAGCTTGACCCATCTGCCTATGATGTAAGTTTCATTTGTTTCATGTTTTAATATTTTTTGTGAAATGATCATTTTACTGTGATCTGGGTTGTGAATTAATCAGTTGTTACACTGATATTTCTTCATTGTCTGGCATTATAGTTTGGCTAAAAAATGTTCTTAAGCAGTATTTTGGACCTCATTTACCCAAGTCAATTTTGTAATCTCACGCTTAAACGTTCATTGGCACTTGGATATCTAGCAAACTAATTCTGAGTTGTATAACTTGGTTCTTTGTTACTTAGTGCATCATAGATGCTGGAAATGGTTATTTAAGGGTAACCTCTCTACCGTTATACATTTCTCCATTGTTGACCATAGCCATCCGACTTAGAGCTGGATCAATCATTTGTTGCACATATCATTTCATGAGTCATCGTGAAAAATGCTAACTAAAGATTGACGATACGTAGTTGCATTTTATTTTCTAAAAATCTGATACATTTAGTAGATTTACTTAATATACCGCAGTTTGTAGATTGGTAGGTCAATGTCTGCAGACTTGGTAATTTCCTTTTTAATGTTGTTTTTAGTTAAATATGGGTTGCTCGACTGATCAAAGTGCCAAGTACTTGATCTATAAAGAAATGACTTCTATCTTGGAATCTAGCCGGACAAAGTGAGAATATTCACCCCTGGACTGAATGGCAAGACCCATCTGTTACCCTTTGTATTATGGACACATACTACCTGAGTGCGTATAATTTCTAAATCTAAGCTGTGTAGTGCATTACTTCCATGTTTTACGCACTGGGAAATTAATCTGGCTTCGTATAATGGGAAGTGTTAGAGAATAGTTTTGAAAATGAACTATAATCGATTTGGTTTATCAAAAATCCATGATATCCATATCCTCAACTGTTACCTCTTTAGTTAATCTCTTTTCTTTACTTCAAAAGGAGGAATATTCATTAGCTGGCTTTTTATTACATGCCATTTATCTTTTATTTTAGAATGTGTATTGATGTTCCACTTTCATTACTGGAACTGAGTGGCATTGGATAATCTTCATTGCAGCAACTTATTAACAATCTAGATCGAGATCTGCAATATGCCATAAGAGTCGAGGGTAAGATGGATTTGGAATCCGTCTCCAATTATGATGATGTGAAGAATGCTATCTTGGAGAAGGTGACTGAATATTCTGTTGTCATTAAGATTTCTGTTTTTCAACTAATGCCTGAATCCCTCAAATGAATCTTTCAGTCGTTTACCGCTTCATGTTATTATTTCATGTGTTTTACATGTCGTTCATGCTTGTAACGTGAATGACAGATGAAATAAGACTTAGGTGGATCCTTTTCTCGTGTCGCAATATGTAAACTGGTTTTATTTATACGATGAATTTCTCCCTAAAATGGTTGTTTGTTATAACATTTAACAAAACATTTAAAAAAAAATTGTATGCTTTGGAATATTTTGTTTATTTAATTCTTTTACTAAATTATTTTCAGTTAGATTGTCACATGTATAGTCTAATATGCATTCAGAATAGTAAGGATTCTTCTAACTATTCTTATTCCATTTACTTCAGCTTCTGATCTTACGAGACAAACCTGTGCGCGAAGAAAGCCCCCTCATTTATCATCTTGATGTGGCTGCAATGTATCCAAACATTATTTTGACAAACAGGCTTCAGGTAAATTGATTAATAGTTAGCTCTTTATCACATATGATGATAAAGTTCTTTACTGATTAGTCATTTACTTCTGAGGTGTATTGTTGCAGTATGCTATTAAATTATGCAGCAAAAGATATGAACTAGGGTTTTTTTGCTTCGAGCAAAATATTAGCTATTAACAGTGCAGCATTACTATTTCCTTTATTCAATGTCAAGATGTAACCTTAATTTTGTGTCTATCAAAGCAATAGTTCATAATCCAACTTGGTAGGCTAGTGTTTGAACGAGGATAATATTTTGTTTACGATAGTTAGCTCTTTACTCGGTAGTGATTACTGATACCTGTTATTGTTTGATTCCAGCCACCATCCATAGTTACAGATGAGATATGCACTGCATGCGATTTCAACCGTCCTGGCAGAACTTGTCTTCGGAAGCTTGAATGGGTTTGGCGTGGGGAGATATTCATGGCAAAGAAAAGGTTATTGTTTCCTAGTTTGTTTAGTATATCAGCCAAGAGTGATTGCTAACTGACTATGTATGTTACTTTGGTTGAGTTCAGTGACTATTATCATTTGAAGAAGCAAATTGAATCTGAGTTTGTTGATGGAGTTGATGGTCATCTGTCAAAATCTTTTCTGGACCTGCCTAAGGCGGATCAACAATCAAAGCTAAAGGAGCGATTAAAAAAATACTGCCAGAAGGTTTGTTCATCTTTCTCTCTGAAGAAAATGTTTGCTAAGGTTAAGGTAATGACCCATGCACTAATTTTTGGCGTTTATCATAGGCATATAAAAGGCAACTTGATAAGCCAGTCACTGAACTTAGAGAAGCAGGGATCTGCATGCGGGAGAATCCATTCTATGTTGACACTGTTCGCAGGTGGGCAGTAAAAATTTATCACACCTTTGGTTCTGTATTGTTAAATTTGATAATGAGCTACATACAATGGTTTGAGTTTCCACTACTAAAAGGTCGACCTTTTTAGTAGGGTTTGGCTTCCACTATTATAAGTTGCTCTTTCTCATATTGTTTCAATGTGGGACTCATTTCATCCACTTCAACACTCCCCTTCACGTGCAATCCTCACATTTTTTCTTTTTTCGGTGGGCTCAACATGTGCACAATCGGGGCCCTTTTAAATCGGCACTCCCCCTCACATGTAAGTATTTTTCTTCCACGCATGGGCTGCTGTAGACATGTCCATCTACAAACGGGTCGGAGACCGCAGGGGGAGGCAACATAAACGGGGCCCAGACCTGCATCAAAAGCAGGTCTGATACCTTGTTAAATTTGATAATGGGATACACAAAATGGTTTAAGCTTCTACTCCTAAGAGGTCAACCTTGTTAGTAGTGTTCCATTATCTATAGCTCTTTACTCATATTTTTTCAATGTGGGACTCATTTCTCCCACTTCAACATGTATCCTATTTACTCAAGTCAATAGTCATTTCTTCATGTAAGCAGTTACCTCCTTTTTAGGAAGTATGTCAGTATATACTGCTTAATTCCATGGAAGTTGTTGGCTGGACGACGTTCAACATATATGGGGTTCCTCAATTTCTGCTTACATGGTAGTTTTTTGTACTGATTATATTCTTTTGATCTTGTCAAGCTTTCGTGATAGAAGATATGAATACAAGGGACTTAACAAGGTTTGGAAGGGGAAATTGGTAGAAGCTAAGGCCAGTGGAAATTCTATTAAGATCCAGGAAGCACAGGTACAAGTTACTCTCTAGTTTATCCACTGTTTTGTATATTGGCAGTTTATTATTATTAAAGAAGTAATTGGTTATACAATTTCTTACCTTAATGAGGTGTGCAGGACATGGTAGTGCTTTATGACTCCTTACAACTTGCTCACAAGTGTATTCTTAATTCATTCTATGGATACGTCATGCGCAAGTGAGTTTGGTGACTTCTATTTGGTTCTAGATAACCTTTAATAATTTTTTATAAGCTACATGAGTTTTTATGTTTGCATTGTTTTTTATGATACTTCAACATGTTTAAATTCCAGGGGTGCAAGATGGTATTCCATGGAAATGGCTGGAGTAGTTACCTACACCGGTGCAAAGATCATTCAGAATGCTCGCCTGTTGGTTGAAAAAATTGGAAAACCACTCGAATTAGACACAGATGGTATATGGTGTGTGCTACCGGCATCTTTTCCGGAGAACTTTACTTTCAAAACAAAGTATGTTTTGCTTTTCATGATTCAAGCTATAAATGTGACACTGGATCATTGCTCGGTCGTTAGGTTTATTCATGTGTTGAGATTCAATTCTAATTCTAAGTTTATTAGAATTAGGAAAGATATTAGGGAAATTAGGAAATATTGTATTTTGGAAAGTTTAGTTTAATTTCCTAGTCTAGTGTATTTCCTATTTCTAATTTTAATCTCCTATACAAAGAAGTCTCTCGTGTACTAGTTACAACAAGTTATTCACATCAATAAATAAAATAAATTCCATGGTATCAGAGCAATACAATATGTGCTCAGAAACATATTAAGTTCTATACAATATGTGCTTACTTGTCCAAGCAAAGAAGCAATACAAGCACCAGTATGGACAAGGGGACCTTCTTTGCCAAGAGCAAGACCACCGCCTACTGATCCAATGCTTCCAAATATCTGTAAGATTCAAGAGAATATAAAATCAAAACAATCATCTACAATGAATAGAAGAGACTTCCAAGGAATGTCAATGTACCTTTCCAATCAAGGTTCTGAAAAGAAGGATACCATGAATGTCAACTCCTGCACATTTATACAAGAGTCACCACCTCAACATCATGGTAGTACCTCATCAAAGGTAATAAAAGGGAGCCAATGACAAGTTCAGCTTACCATTCAAATAACCCTTAATCTCGGGGATACCAGATCCTGCAGCTGCTGGTGCAAATTGTGTGACAATATATACAGAAGAGAAGACTAGAGCCAGATTGATTAATATGTAGATAATAAATCCAGCCACGTATGACTTTTGTATTATTGAAAATGTCAATGCATACTTCCAGCCAGCAAAGTTCTCAACAGAAATATTAATGAAAACAGCAGCTAATCCAGTACCTGTGATCAATCAGAAAAATATCAAGTTTTTGTCATGACACAGCTTAGATTTGAGCTTCAGAAAATAGAACAAATGTGAGCAATGAAGGACAAAAGGTAAATATGGAATTCGATGTCCACCACAACCACAATTAAATTCTTCTATTGGAATGTCCTTGTGTAGTCTTCTTAAGGGTCATTTATGTATAAGCTGCTCAAAAGAATTAATTTTATAGACTGAAGCTGCAACAACTTCTTACATGCTAGAAATATGTAAAGGAAATTCAATATTGTATCACTCAGTCAATTACTTGTCTACCTCTGTAATTCTCATATCAGTATATCACCAAAATACACTTGAAGATACATATAATGAAAGCTGACAGAAAATTTTCATTCCAACAAATAATTGGAATCCATATTTCATCATATAATCTTTTGTATGTTATAAGTCTGGAAAGCTTATAAGTCATAATATATAATAAAATAAAATAAAAACTAACCCACATTTTCATTTGTTTTATTCACTTTGTTCTAGTAGCAAATAAATTAACTTTGGATCATTTAAGCTTTTGACAATTGCAACAAACCAAGCAGCCATCACAATTATCAATCCTCATGGATAACCTCTAAGAACTGCTTGGAAATTCAATCCACGTATATGTAGATGTATATATATTCACAATCACATAAAATAGTAACACGAGAATGAATTGACAAGTAGTACTGAGAGTAACAGAGATAAATCATCAAGTAAAATAAAGACAAGAGTGGTATGCTTACCAATGCCAATGAGCAAAGCAAAGAACCATTTCACAGCCACATAATACCCAACATACAGCTTCCCTCTCTGCGCCTGTACAAACCAAAAATCAATACAAACTTCAAATTAACTAAACAGAAGAAGTGCAAACCAAAAAGTAAAGGATTTTGTAGTTGTTATTATTAGAACAAAAACAAACCTGCTCTTCTCGATAAGCATAATTCTCAATAACCTCATAGTCAAGACTGTCCACAGTGCTCCCATCGCTCTTCTTCAGAAGACCAATATTGTCGAGGTCTCCATCATCATCCGAGTTGGGGAGCCGAGACCACAC